>CAUYQG010126194.1:0-27294 GCA_963574415.1 Tarsius wallacei | reverse complement strand
GTTGTTTGAGAATCTCCATCCTGTTCCATAAGTCTATATACCTGTCCTTGTATCAATACCAGGTTGTTTTGATTATTGTTGCCTTATAATAAAGTTTAAAGTCTGGGGGTGTGATACCTCCTGCTTTTTTTTTTTTTTTTTACTGATGTTTTTTTTGGCGATTTGGGGTTGTTTATGTTTAAATATGAATTACTGTATTTTGGTGTAAAAATAATTCACCACTAATCGCCAAAACAACCCACACAAAAAAAAAAAAAAAAAAAAAAAAAAAAGCAGGAGGTATCACACTCCCAGACTTTAAACTTTATTATAAAGCTATAACAATCAAAACAGCTTAGAATTGGTACTGGAGCAGGCATATAGACCAATTGAACAGGATTGAGATTCTGGAAGCAAAACCTCAATTTCTCAACCAGCTCATCTTTGACAAAGCCTCCACCACCAACCACTGGGGAGAGGAGAGAACCTATCCAAAAAAGGTGCTGAGAAAACTGGCTGACCACATGCAGAAGATTAAAACAAGACCCCTACCTACCACTATACACAAAAATCAACTCTAAATGGATCAAAGACCTAAATGTAAAACCTCAGACTATAAGAACCTTAGAAAATACAGGAGCCACCCTTATGGAAATTGGAACTGGCAACCAATTCCTGACTAAAACCCCAAGTGCCCATGCCTTATGAGATAAAATAGGCAAGTGGGACTTCAACAAACTGAAAAGCTTCTGCAAAGCAAAAGAAACCATCAAGGAAGCAGGGAGACAGTCCATAGAATGGGAAAACATATTTGGCAACGGTATATCTGACAAAGGCCTAACATCTAGGATCCACAAGGAACTCAAACATGGCAAAAATAAAAAAACAAACAGCCCCATTACGAAGTGGGCAAAATATATGAATAGACACTTCTCCAAAGAAGGCATACGAGCAGCCAACAGATACATGAAAAAATGCTCAGCCTCACTAGTCATCAAAGAAATGCAAATTAACTCACACTGTGATACTATCTAACTCCAGTCAGGATGGGCATCATCAATAACTCAAAAAACAACAGATACTGGAGAGGATGCAGCGAAAAGGGAACACTTCTACACTGTTGGTTGGAGTGCAAACTAGTATAAACCCTGTGGAGAACAGTTTGGTGATTCCTAAAAGATCTAAAAATAGACCTTCCATATGACCCTGCAATCCCCCTGCTGGGAATATACCCGGAAGAACTCAAATCACTCTATGAAAAAGATACCTGCACACATGTTTATTGCAGCATTATTCACAATAGCAAAAACATGGAACCAACCACGCTGCCCATTGAAAAAGGACTGCATAAAAAAAAATGTGGTACAAATTCACTATAGAATATTACACAGCCAAAAAGAAGGACAAAATTATGAACTTTGCAGCTACTTGGATAGACTTAGGGTTTATAATACAGAGTGATCTATCACAGAAACAAAGACCTGAGTACCACATGTTCTCACCTATAAGCAGACCTTGAACAATTATCATAATACTATAAGCAAAGAATTGCAGTAGTGGGAAACTGCCGGGCAGGGTAGTGGGGGGAGGGTTGGATTAGCAGTAGTGGAAAACTTCCAGGGGAGGGAGAGACACATCTCATCAACAAGGGTACCTGCATCATGAACATTTGTACCTAACCCTGAATTTTACCCCACACCTTTAAAATAAAAAATTGTAAAAAAGTGCTTTCATATTAAGATAATATGAAAAATAAAAATTTTAATTAAAAGCTACCATCACAATTTAAACATTTTTTACCCCAAATCAAAAGAATTGTATATAGACAAGCAATGCCAACAAAGGAAAGTGTGTATTTGTATGGCAGAACACTAATGCAACTACATAAAGATACAGATATAAGAATTGAAAAGGAATAAAGCATATATATATATATATATATATATATATATAAATAAATATTCTTATTCTTAATTTGTGACATTTTCAAAGTTAAATGGATATTCTACCAAAACTTATTTTCAATACATTTGGTGAAAATAAGTTTTGGTAGAATATACACTTAATTTTGAAGATGTCACAAATTAAGAATAAGCATATTTTCTAACCTGTTAAATAAATATAAGTATATAAATATATATAAGTGTGTGTGTGCTTGCATGCACATGCTAGCATACAACTGTGATAAAACATATATGCTTAAGAACCTGCTTACCAGGACTTCCTCCATCAGGAAAATTTTAGTTCCTGGGTCCTGCAGAAGGATTATTAGGAAAGAGGCTGTTTTCCAGCCTATCTTGTCTAACCACAAGATGGTCCTCTGTTACTTAGTAAAACGCAGATGATATTTTACCTTGAAGTAGCAGTAGAAAACAAGCTATGTTTAGAACCAAACAAAAAACTAAAGAGCAAATGTTGTAGATAAAGGAAAGTTAAGTCCAGGTGGGAAACTATGTGATTTGAAGGATAAGACTCGTCTGATACCAAAGTAATTCTGAATACTAGGAAATGACATTGACTCTGAAACATAGCATATATGCTCTAGTCATATCAACATTTGAACTCCACTAAAGATGTAGACAATGCACAAAACAAGATACATATGGCTCATAAATATATAAGGAGATTTTCAATATCACTTCATGAAATAAATGCAAATTAAGACTACAGAGATAGCTTTCTTTCCTATCATACTGGTGAAATCAAAAGCTTAACAACACACTCTATGGCAAAGGTTTGAGACAAACGGGCACTTCAATACATTCCTTGTGGGAGAACAAAATGGCACAACTCCAGTGGAGAATCAGGCAATGTCTAGCAAAACTACACATGCATTGTCTTTGTTTTGTGTTGCTATATCAGAGTACCTGAGACTGAATAATTTATTAGTGGAAATTTATTTCTCAGTTCTGGAGGCTGGAAGTTCAATATTGGGGATTTATACATACATATATATATATAAATTTAATCTATCAACACATTTAATTTTTGAAGGCATTGAAAAGGAAATTACAGACACCAGTATACTTCACTAAATAAGTAAGAATTAAATAAAATTCAACATTTGTTCATAGTTCTTATGTGAGGTTAAGTTATATATAACAAAACACACAAATCTTAACTGTACATATGCTGAATTTTGACAGTTGCTAATTCATATTTATTGTAACTCAAACTACTATCAAGATATACATTACCCTTGGCCCCCAGAAAATTCTCTCATGTCCTTTTCTAAAGAATCTCTACCATACCTCCTCACTATGTATTTAACCACAGATTAATTTTGCCTGTGTCAATGTTCATATAAAATGGAATCACATAGTACAAGGGGGATCCCCCCAAAACCTGGAACTTTTAAATAAAAATTGTGCATTTATTCTTACATTCTTAAACTTCAGACATCTTCAAAGTACTTTCTGTTTGATGCAATACACCTATTGAGATCCTTTTTCCACTGCTCAAAACTTGTCCCTTTTGATGCTTTTTTAGTGCTTCTGCCATTTTTTGTTTCACTTTTTCCACATCAGCAAAACATTTCCCTTTGAGGACTTTTTTCATTTGGGGAAACAAACAAAAAGTCACTTGGAATGAGAATGGGTGAAAAGGGAGGGTAGGGCATGGAGGTCATGCCATTTTTTGTCAAAAACTGCTGAACAATCAGTGCAGTGTGGACAGGTGCTCTTATAAATCACCCGTCATGAAATGGGCAAACGTGTTGAAAGAATCTACCCCCAAATTCACCGAAGCTGAATGCAGCTTCTCAAAACAATGCTAGCGGGCACAGTGATGCCACTGGGTTCCTAGAACACTTACCTAGCATGGGAAGTTTTTTGGGGGTGTCCCCCTTGTATTGTATTATTTTGTATAAGGTTTCTTTTGTTCAACATGATGTTTTTCATTTATGTAATTGCCTTTTTTTAGTCATTAATTCCTTTTTATTGTTGAGCAATATTCCATAGTATGAATATAGCAGAATTCATTAATTTTCTGATGAATATCTGGCTGTTTCTAACTTTCAGCTCTTATGGATAAAGTTGTTATGAACATTCTTATATAATCCTTCTTGTGAACATATATTTTCCTTCCTTTCAGGGTCAATGCAATCAATGAATTGTGAGATAAATGTATATTTAGTTTTATTTGAAAAAGTAAATTGTAGGCATTTTATAACCTAGTACCATTTTATATTCCCATGAACAATGTATGAGAATTCCAAAGTCTCCACATCCTTACCAACATTTGGTATTTGTCAAACAATAATTTTAGCCCTCCTGCCAGGTGGTTAGTGGTATTTCATAGTGGTTTAAATTTGCGTTTTCCTGATGTCCGATAAGATTGTATACTTTTTCATGTTTATACTGGCCATTCATATAACTCCTTTGAGGAAGTATTTAAATATTTTGCTCATTTTTGAAATTGGGCTGCTTGTCTTTTTATTATTGAGTGGCAGGACCTTTAAAAATACCTGCAGTACTAGTAACAGCATGAAATATATTTCTCAAGCACTGTGCCTTGAAAATTCCTTTTTTTCTAGCCACTCATACTGTGTTCTCTCTTTCTTACTCTCTCAAAGGAAGAGAATAATCATCAATGGCAAATGTCAGTTGCAGGGAAGCAACACTAAGAGTTGGCTTCACATTCAGGAATGAATGCTGCACCTCCTCTTCATGGTTTCTGATGCTCTATACGTTCAGAGAAACTTCTCTGGTAACGAACTATAGAAATGATCCCTGAAAGCATAGTCTTGACAATTTATATTCTTAAGTGCATTTCTTAAAAGTTGAACTTTTAATTAAGGTAACCATAGATTCATATGTTAGTTGGAAGAAATAATAAACATGTCTCATGTAAGCTTTGACCACTTTCCCGAATGGTAACATTTTATAAAACTATAGCATAATATCACAACCAGGAAAATGATATTGATATAATTCATCTATCTTATTCAGAGTGCCCCAGTTTACTTTTACTGTGTGTGTATTAAGTTCCATATAATTTTATCACATTTGTAGGTTTGTATATCTACCACTACCACCAAAATACCAAATAGTTCCATCAATCCTTTTTTTCTGATACCTAGCCCCTGACGACCAAGAACTTGTGCTCCATTTCCAAAATTTTGTTTTTTAAAAATGTTATATAAATGGACCCATATAGAATTTATCTTTTGGGGTTGGCTTTTAAAAATTCAGCATAATTTCATCTAAATAGATTCATCTAAATAGTTTTATGTATTGATTGTTAATTTCTATTTATTGTTGAGTAGTTTTCCATTGTATATATGTACCACAGTTTGTTTTATTATCCACCTGAAGGACATAAACACTGTTTCTAGTTTTGGAGTATTATAAACAAGAATAAGAAATAGATCTGGAGCAGGAGTATAGGTATACTACACGCCTCAGGCAAGTGACCTGTTTTATAGTGAGGGAGTAAAACAATGAGCACCAGGCTGGCACTTTGGAAGGCTGAGGCAGGAGGATTGCCTGAGCCCAAGAGTTCTAGAACAGCCCTGACAACATAGTGAGATGTCACCTCTACAAAAACAAAAACAAACAATGGGCACCATACTAATCTGTGGTTCTACTGTTCTTACTATATTCCCAGCAGGCCTGAGAAAAGAAAGTGAAAGGGCTTATTAGATTTCAGTTAAGGCTTCAGTTTGGGGACAGCATCTTGTTAATCTGGGGCATGGTTCTACAGGATGCAGTACATAAAATTAACAGTAACTGATATATGGCTTTATGTCCTTAGAATTAAAATTGGCCCTTCTTACCATCACTCCTTGCAAGTAGAGACCTACATGTGAAATTAACACTTCCCATCCCTGTAGCCTTAAAATCTGCTGAATTGAAGCCTTTGTTTTCTTGGCTGGTGCACTAGCAAATAAAGGAGTTATTATAGTAGGGGAAGAAATTAACCATGATTAACATGATGAGTTAAGGTTGCTGCTATACAATGAAAGCAAGTCGTGGTATTTCTGAAAAGGGGGTTTCACTAGGGCACCTTTGGTGCTTCCTTTTCCACAGATAACAGTGAATATGTATTTGCAACAACCAGGGCATGATAACTAAGGTATCAGAAAGGACATGGTTCACCTAACTAGGCAAGCAAGCTAGACCCTCTAAAATGTGGACCAGGCATGACTAAAATCTAGAATGTGAATGTGTAAATTATTTCCTTATATTAAAATCCCTCTATTGAAATACCTACAGTAATGTATGTGTTTCCACATGGATTTTTACTAATAGAAATATGCACAGATTGTTATTGAAAGACAGAAAAGGAAGGAATAGGTGTGGGAGTTGAATGGGAGTTCACAGGAGCTGTCCTACGTTAGAGAAAATAATGTGATCAAAGGCCCAGAAGCAAAAGATAATATATGGTACATGCGGGGAAAGTGTAGCAGTTAAGTATTACTGGATCATAACGTATGGTAAGGAGTTGCAGAAATGGGACTGGAGAGACATCTAGGTACCAGGGCACTGATAGCCATATATCTTGTGCAAAGCACTGACATGAGACTGTGGCAATAGAAAGCTACCGGTCTTTTCATCAAGACAATGACATGATAATATCATAGGTTTGGCTGTCTGCTAGTGAAAATGCATCTACTTTGAAGCTTTTATAGGACTAGAAACACTGCTTTGAGTAGTCAAAGTTTTCCATGAACCCAAGGCCTTGTGTGTGGAAGATACATTTCTTCCCTTATTAGCATAATGCAATGGTTAAGAGCACAGACATTAAAGTTACTCAGATGTGGATTCATCTTCTTCCTCCATTGTATACTAATAGTATGATCTTGGGAAAGTTAAGTTTCTTTACTTATAAAATAGAGTTAATAATATCTAATTCATTAAAATCCTAGAAACTGGAAGTGCAATTATGATAAAAATCATTGATTTGGAAAACTCTAAATAAAATTTTCTTACCTGAAGTGGCAGAGGATCATTGCTGTTTTTGAAGTCATAGTCAAAAACAATGGCAGCCAGTGCTTTGCAAGACTTAGAGTCTAACAGAATGTACTTCTCAAACTCAATTTCTGAAGAAAAGCCTCAAACTGCAGAGAGATAAAATTGTCTGCTTAAATAAAAATATCTGAAAATTCTTATTTGAGAAGTGGGATACTACTTTACATAGACAAAAGCCTATCCAAGTATTATAAATTTTAAAACACTCTTTCTCAAATATTGGCATTTATAAAATTTTACCTCAATTTAATAATCATTCTAAAACATCTATAAAGGCAAGTCATTGCGGAAAAGCAAATAAAAATTGCACTGAGTTACCTACCACTTTACACCCACTGAGCTGATTATTTAAAAAAAGATAGATGATGCAGAGGATGCAGAGAAATTGAAACCTTCAAACAATGCTGATAAGGGTGTAAAAGGTACAGTCACTTAGGATAACAGTTTAGCAGTCCCTCAAAAAATTAAACAGAGTTACCATATGACCTATTTACTCCTAGATAAACACCTAAGAGAAACAAAAACATATGTCCACTCAAAACTTGTAGACAAATGTTCACAGTAGTATTACTTATGATAAATAAAGGTGAAAACAACTTCCAAACATCCATCATCTTATTATGGACAATTGAATGAAGTATACTCATACAATGGCTATTATTTGGAAATGAAAAGGGATGAAGTATTAATACATGCTATAACATGTATGAATTTTTGAAAACATGTTAAGTAAAAGAAGCCAGTCACAAAAGACTACACATATAAAAGGTCTTACAATAGACAAATCTGTTGAGACAGAAAGTAGATTAAGTTTTTACTAATACTAATGGAGATGAGAGATTAGGAGGTCATGGAAGAAGGATATGGGACTTCTTTTTGGGATAATAAAAATGCTCTAAAATTAGCTATGTAAAATTAATTGTGATAAAATTAATTGTGCTTGCACAACTCTGAATCTACTAAAAACCATAGAATTGTACTAAAAGTCATAGAATTATCCACTTTAAGCAGATGACCATCTGATATGTATACTATATCTCAATAAAGCTGTTTCAAGAAAATAAAGACAAATCAGGGATGGGGAGTACTTCAAATTGTGCTTTAAGAAGAAAGCAAAACTCATTTGATGGCTTAATAGCAGTAAAGAGAAAACAGACAAAGGAGTCAGAGAACTAGAAGACAGATCAGTAGAAATTATCCAACCTGAACAAGAGAGAGAAGATTGGAAAAAAGTTGAACAGGAGCCTCAAGCGTCTGTGGAACAATACAAAATATCTAGCATTTGTGTCATCATAGTCCCAGGAGAAAAAAGAAAGGCAGTATTAAAAAAGTTTTGAAAAGTAATTGCTGAAGACTTCTTAAATTTGATGAAAGATAGAAAATTATAGCTTCAAAAGACTCAGTGAACTCCAAACAATAAATCAAAAGAAATCTATAGTTAGATACATCATAGTCAAACTTCTGAAAACTAAAGATAGAAAAGAAATCTTTTTTTTTGTCAAATGCCTTTTATTTTATTTTATTTTATTTTTTATTATAAAATTGTGGGGTACAGTTAAGGGTTAGGTATACAAATGTGCATCGTTCAGGCACCTTTGTTAATAAGGGGTGTCTCCCCATCTCCAGACAGATATTGACTACCATTAGTCCCACCTCCCTACCCCCCCCAAAGAAATCTTAAAAGCAGCCCAAGAGAAATGACACACTACCTACAAGGAAATGAGGTTTCAAGTGACTGCATATTTGTTATCAGAAACCAAGGAGGTAAAGAGAAAATAGAAAATATTTTTTTTTAGTGTTAAAAAAAGGATGGTCAGCCCAGAATTCTGTAACCAGTCAAATTATCCTTCAGTAATGAAGCTGAAACACATTCTCAGATGAAGACAAGTGAAGAATTCATTGCCAATAGACCTACTCTACAGAACTGTTAAAGGAAGTTCTTCAGAAGGAAGGAAAATGATACCAGAAGGAAATTTGCAGTTTCAGAAATGAAGGAAGAATAACAGTTACAGTAAATATAAGGGTAAATACAATTCTTAGGTTCTTTAAGATATGTATGGAATTATGTAATTTTTCAGTGAAGTTTTCAATCTGTGTAGATATAAGAACTACAACATAAAGAGAGAAATGTTAAAAGACATATGCTGGCAAGTGTTTAACATTACAATAAAGTGGTAAAATATTAGTTCTAAACAGATTGTGAAAAACTAGGTATGACTATTTTAATCCCAAGAGCAACCACTAATAACAATATATAACAAAATTATGTATTTTTTTAATGGATTGTGGTTTTGATGTAATTTCTAAGGACTCTTCATCTAAACTAAGTTATAAAGATTTTCTCTTATGTTCTTTCCTAAATGTTTTATAATTTTACATTTAGATCTATAATCTACTTGGAGTTATTTTTGCATAAGGTGTGAGTTTTATTGTTTTAGCTATTGGTATTTAATTGTTCCAGTACCATTTGTTGAAAAGGTTATCCTTTTATTGAATTCTTTAGCATTGTAAAAATTATTTTGGCATATTATTGTAAGTATACTTCTGAGTTCTTTCTCTGATTCTTATTCACTGATCTGTGTGTCTAGCCCTTTACAAATAACACACCATCTTAATACTATAGTTCTAGTCTGGGTCTTAAAATTGTGGCATGCGAGTCCTCAAATTTTATTCTTTTTCAACATTGTTTTAGTTCCTGTAAGAATAATAATATTTTACAAAAAACCTTAATGTTGAACCTTTTATACTGGTGTTTAGATTCCTCTTCACATTCTCAGCGATTTCTTTTACCACCAAAATATTAGAAGGCACGTAAATCAATTCCCACTCGCTGGAATTTTTGAGGTAAACAGGCAGAGTGTCGATGGGTAGAGAAGTGAAATTGTAAGGTCCTCTAACCTTTATAGTAGTAAGTGCACGGAATACCAAAAACACTATTGCAAATATCAATGCTATGAGGACTTGCAATATTAAGTTAATGAGCTGTCTCCTCCAGAAAAGGAACAAAAAGATGGTGTTAATTAACTTAAGATTACACATTCAATACAAATGGACAGTTCTATTATATTATGTTTCTGCCAGTTTCACTCTGGAAGAGCCAGTACTTTCTAGACCACCTCATAGCATTCTTTCCCCTCATTCCACTTTCTTATAGTTCACACTATACTATTGATTCTCTCACAGTTTTATAGAATTGGAAAGAGCTACCCACAGTTCTGGAATTAATTTGTCAGAAGTGGTCATGCATGCACATACATACACTGATATGCAATAATTGGGGACTTGTGGACATTCTCCCTGATGCTTTTACCTACATTTAAGGTAACATTTTTCCAGAGGAGTACCAAAAATTGGTTGAGAGGCAAAGCATTCATTCTTCTACATACAGTGTACGGTCAACTCTAGGGATAGAAGAAAGATTTTGTTTTTTTCCTTTAATGTTAAGTTATCTAATAATGTGAACATCAAGCAAATAACAGGATTACTTATTTCTCCTACTTTTCTCCTTAACCAACTTTAAAAATTGATAGTAAGAAAGATTATGTACTTACAATAAAGAAATTCATGTTATTATTTTTCTATAATTTACCTGATATCTAATGAAGTATAAAACATTAGGAAATAGAGAAGAAAATAGCAGAAAGATGTGGTTCAATTTTTCCAAGTAAGGATGACATAAAGTGAACAGAATCTGATTACTCATATTTCAGCTTTCATTAGAGTAGTTCTTAAAGTATTAGATGTAGTAAATCATCACCACCACAACAAATTATGAATAATAAAATCACTAGAAAATGTCAATCAATGTGTTTTTATGTACTCAGAACATAATACACTATTCACAGTGAATGAACATATGTATCCATTGTTACAATAATATTTTTGTAGAGTTACCCAGCCTTGGAGAGGGTGCCTGTGCCTGACATCAGTGGACCCATAAGTGGGGCTGCCCATCTTTGTTCTCCCTTCCCTGGGACTGAAGTGGGAGCACAAACCACAGTTCACTACACAGTCTAGCTCATTGCTGAAACAACTGAGTGCTTCTTTTGGTAAACAAGGATCAAGTAAATACCCATCCACATTGACAATAGCCTGCTCTTACCTATAGGTCCCACCAGCTGGCTTGGAAGTTGAACAACACATTGCAACAGGTAATTTAATGACAACTGCACACACTACCACCAAGGAGAAAATTAAGCATCCTGAGATCCCTGCCACCCTAGCTTCACAAGAAACAGTGTGCCAGCCCACATCCCTACTACATTGCTATTACAACCAACACCTAAGAAAGTACATACACAGCTTATCTATATTAAAGGAACTCATACAGATTAGCTGCCATAGTTCATCCAGATGTAAAACAACTCTGAAAGTATGAAAAAACAGAGTGTTACTTTTCCAAGGGGGTTCACCAATTCTTCAACCTGATCACAATAAAATCTCTGAAATGTCTGAATTCAGAATACTGATTGTAAAGAAGCTCAACAAGATGCAAGATAAAGCTGATAACTAACACAAAGAAGTTTCCAGAACAATTCAGGAGGTGAAAGAAGAGATTGACAATATTTAAGAAAACCCAAACAGAACTAAAAGATTCAATGGAGGAGATACAAAACACATACAAAGCTATACTAATAGACCAGAAAAAGCAGAAGAAAGAATCTCAAAGACGGAAGGCAGGTTCTTCAAACTAACTCAGTCAGATATTAATAAAGAAAAAAGAATCAAGAAGAATGACCAAAGCCTGCAAGAAATATGAAACTATTTCAAGTGACCAAGCCTGTGAATCACAGGCATTCCAGAAAGAGAAGAAGTTTTAAAGTATGAAAAATATTTTCAAGGAAGTAACTCAACAAAATTTCCCTGGTCTTGAGAGAAACCCAGACACCCAGTTACAAGAAGCACAAAGAACAAGAAGAACCTCACCAAAGCATATCATTGTCAGATTCTTCAAAGTCAACGTGAAAGAAAATATCCTAAGAGCAGCAAGAGAGAAGTGCCAAATCACTTATATAGGCAAGGATATTAGACTAACAGCAGACTTCTCAGCAGAAACCCTAAAAGCCAGAAGAGAATGGGGGTTCATTTTCAACCTCCTTGAAAAAATGCCAACCAAGAATTTAATTTAAATTAAGCTTCAGCCGGGTTCGGTGGCTCAGCCTGTAATCCCACGCTTTGGGAGGCTGAGGTGAGTGGATTGCCTGAGCCCGTGGGTTCAAGACCCACCTGGGCAACTTGGCGAGACCTCATCTCTACAATAAATCAAAAATTAGCCAGGCATGGTAGTGCATGCCTGTAATTCTGGCTACTCAGAAGGCTGAGGTGGCAGGATCACTGGAGCCCAGCAGGTCGAGGCTGCAGTGGCCGGGAGCAGCCACTGCACTCCAGTCTGGGCGACAGAGTGAGACTCCAACTCAAAAAATAAATAAATAAATAAATAAATAAATAAATTAAGCTTCATAAACTAAGGGAAATACATTCCTTCCACAACAGACAAATATTAAAAAAATTTGTCACCACTACACCAGCTCTATAAGAGATGCTCAAAGGAGTTCTAAACTTGGAAATGGAATGACAATTCTCACCATCACAAAAGACCATGTAAGTACAAAGCTCACAGTGCCTATAAAGCAAGTGCACATTCAAATCACCAAGTCAGTTAGCTTACAACAGTATGGCAGGAACAAAACCTCACTTATCAATATTACCCTGAATGTAAATGGTCTAACCCCCTACTTAAAAAAATCACAGTGGCAAGCAATGCAAAACAAACAAACAAACAAAAAATCAAGACTCAATCATATGCTGTTTACAAGAGACCCATCTATTGGCCACAGACTCAAAGTAAATGGGTGGAAAAAAGATAAATCAGGTGAATGGACAACAAAAACGAGCAAGAGTAGCCATCCTCATATAAGATAGCTCATACTTTAAGACAAAAACAGTAAAACACACACACACACACACACACACACACGGGCATTACATACTGATAAAGGGTGTGATTCAACAAAAATATTTAACCAACTTAAACATATACACACCAAACACCAGAGCACCCCAATTCATGAAGCAAACACTGCTTGGCCTTAGAAAATATATAGATAGCAATACCATAATAATGGGTGATTTTAACACCCCACTGACATCACTAGGCAGAACATTGAAGCAGAAGATTAACAACAACAACAACAATAACAAAATACTGGGCTATAGACCAAATGAACCTAACAGACATCTATAGAAATTTCCACCCAACAACTGCAGAACTTATATTCTTCTCATTTCCACACAGAAATTCTCCAAAGTAGACCATATGCTTGGCCATAAAGCAAGTATCAACAAATTTAAAAACACCAAAATTATACCAAGAATCTTCTCAAACCACAGTGAAATAAAATTAGAAATCAATACTAAGAAGAGCTCCCAAAACTACACTGCTACATGGAAACTGAACAATTTGCTCTTGAAGGACACTTGGGTGAACAATGAAATTAAGGCAGAAATCAAAAAATGTGTTGAAACAAATGAAAACAGTGACACAACATACCAAAGTCTCTGGAACCCAGAAAAAGCGTTCTGAGAGAAAAATCTGTTGTAATAAATGCCTACATTAAAGAGATCAGAAATTAACAGCTTAATTTTGCACCTCAAAAAATTAGAAAACCAAGAACAATATAAACCTAAAGCTAGCAGAAGAAATAACAAAGATAAGAGCGGAATGAAATGAGATCAATGAATAAAAGATCAATGAATAAAAAAGCTGGCTTTTTGAAAGGATAAGTAAAACTAACAGACTGCTAGCTAGATTAACTAAGAAAGAGAAAAAATATAAATCAGAAATGACAGAGGTAACATAACAACTAATAGTACAGAAATATAAAAGATCATCAGTGACTACTATGAGCAGCTCTATGACAACAAACTGAAAAACCTAGAGGAAATTGACAAATTCCTGGAAATACACAACCTCCCAAGACTGAACCAAGAAGAAATAAATACACTGAATAGACCATTAATGAGCAATGAAATAGAATTCATTAAAAAAAAAAATCTTCCACCACCACCAACAAAAAGCCCAGAAGCTCTGCTTGGTGAAGGAGATGGGTGAGTAATTCTAGACGCTTTAGTCAGTTCACCCCTCCCAGTCGTGTGTGAGCTGTTGGTCCCAAGCAGGAGCAGTGCTGATCAGGGCGCAGAAGTGGGCAACCAGAACCCAAATAGAATGGGGAACAAAACCTTCATGCTGGCTTCTGCAGTCGGGGCTAGCTCCCAGGCAGGAAAAACTTGCTCTCAGAGGGAATCAGATTGTCATGCCTGCCACTGACAGCGGAGAAACAGACCAGCACCTCTCTTGTCGAGCAAGGCAGAGAGTAGTGACCCAACCACTGATAGCCAGAGACACCCTGAACACTTTTGGGTGGGCAAAACACCTGGTACACAGCAAGGGTCTCTTTGAACATGCGAAGACCAGAAAGTGATGGCCAGTGTGGGAATCTGGGCCTCTATCCCCTACCATGCACCAGGCTAGTACAGGAACTGAAGTCCTGCTTAGTGAAGGAGTGGAGTGAGCGATTCTCATATACTCTGAGTTGCCTCACCCCTTCCCAGCTGGAATTCACGTGCAGCAGGGGCTGAAAACTAGTTCCACTTATTTAGCAGCAGGAGAGATAACCTACAGAAACAGAAACTTGCCACAAGGTGGAGCTTCTCCTTTCTCCAAAGGGTGGAGCTTCTCCTCCTCTCACTGAGTGACAGAATTATAGAGAAGGAAAGGAGGCCTGTCAAAAATGAGAAAAAAATCAATGGAAAAACACAAGCAACTCTGGGACCTAAAGAGACAGCACCCCCCAAAACAGCCATCAGAGTACAAACAATGGAAAATCCCCAGAACGATCTGCTCCAGATGACAGCCACAGAAATCAGAGATTGGATGGCAAAAATGAACAAGAACCAAGAGAAACAAGAAGTGAAACTCAATGAAATTGTTTAGAAAGTAAGATCAGAGTTGGTCAATTTCAAAAAAAAAAAAAAAGCCTATTTAAAAGAATGGAAATAAAGAATTCCATCCTCAAAATCAATAACAAAGTAACAAGCATGAGGAGCAGAATCAATCAAGCAGAGGAAAGAATCTCAGTGTTTGAAGACCAAAATATGAAGTTCACCCAATCTGTCAAAAACATAGGAAAAAAACTCAAAAAGAAGGAGCAAAGCCTCTGAGAAATGTGGGACTATGTCAAGAAGCCAAACCTACATCTCATTGGTATTCCTGAGGCAGAAAGGAAAACAGAGAACACCATGGAACAAGTGTTCCATGAGGTCATCTAAGAAAATTTCCCTCAACTCACCAGAGACACAACAATTCAAGTACAAGAGATGCAGAGAACCCCTACAAGGTATCACATGAGAAGACGAATCCCAAGACACATAGTAACCTGCCTCCACAAAGTAAGCATGAAAGAAAAAATGCTAAAGGCAGTGAGAGAGAAAGGTCAGATTACCTACAAAGGAAGACCCATCAGAATCACCCCAGATTTATCTGAAAAAAACAAAAAACAAACAAAAAAAACACTACAAACCAGAAGGGACTGGAGACCAATTTTTAACATTCTTAAAGATAAGCAATTCCAACCCCAAATTTTCTACCCTTCCAAGCTAAGCTTTCTCAGTGACAGAGAATTAAATTATTCACAGACATCCAATCTCTAAGAGAATATGCCACCTCCAGACCAGCCCTTCAGGAGTTGCTTAAGAAGGTGGTGAACACAAGAAAAAAAAAAAAAGAAAGAAAAGAAAAAGAAAAAGAATGGTCATGCCCATTACAAAAGTACAAGCAAACACAGAGTTAACAGTGCATACAAAGTACCCACAAAAAAGAAAACACACATATAAATACAAAAGTAAAAAGGAAACAAAACAACCTCAAAGAGTCCTATAACAGGAATAAACTCTCACATTTCAATAATTAACTTGCATGTGAATGGACTAAATTCACCACAGAAGAGAAATAGAGTGGCAAACTGAATAAAAGTGCATGACCCATCAATCTGCTATCTCTGGGAAACTCATCTCACAGCAAGGGACATTCACAGACTCAAAGTAAACTAAGAAGACATGGACTCTCACACAATAAATACCCCATTACCAGTTTTAGATAGATCATTGAGGCAAAATGCCAACAAGGAGATCTGTAACCTCAACTCAATGCTCAGTCATACGGACTTTGTAGATATCTACAGAACACTTCACCCAACAACTATTGAGTATACAATCTACTTATCAGCACATGGAACATTCTCCAAAATCGATCACATTCTTGAACATAGATCAAGTGTAAACAAATTTCAAAATATCAGAAAATACCATGCATCTTCTCAGATCACAGTGGAATAAAAATAAATATCGTCACCAACAAGATCCCTCCAAAACACACAAAGACATGGACAATAAACAACATGCTGCTGAATGACTTCTGGATCAACACAGAAATCAAGACAGAAATAAAAAAGATTTCTGGAAACAGGAAAACAAAGACACATCTTATCAGAATCTCTGAGATACCATGAAATCAGTGTTAAGAGTAAAATTCATAGCATTGCATGCACAAATCAAGAAAACAGAAAGACCACAAGTAAACAGCCTAACATCACACCTTAGGGAACTGGAAAAGCAAGATCACCAAAATCCTAACTGCAACAGAAGAATCCAGATCACCAAGATAAAATCACAATTGCAGAACACAGAAGACAAAAATATCACAGAAAGAATCTACAAGACAAAGAGCTGGTTCTTTTTGGATAAATAAGATTGGTATACCCTTGGCCAGACTGGCTAAAAAGAGAGAGAGAAAGACAGAGAGAGAGAGAGAGAGACAGAGAGACAGAAAGAGAGAGAGAGAGAAAGAGAAATAAACACAATTAGGAATGACAAAGGCAAAGTCACAACTGACCCTGGAGAAATTAAAAAGATAATCAGAGATTATTATAAACAACTGTATGCAAATAAACTTGAAAATCTAGAGGAGAAAAGAGATTTATGACATCACACAACCTCCCAAGATTGAAAAAAGAAGAAATTGAAACTCTAAATAGAGCAATAACAATCAAATAAACTGACTCATTCATAAGAAATCTTCCCACCAAAAAAGACCCAGACCAGATGACTTTCCAGATGAATTCTACAAGACATACAAGGAGGAGCCAATACCAATCTTACCAAAAGTATCCCAAGAAATTGTGAATGATGGAATTCTCCCCAAATCATTTTATGATGCTAATATCATACTGATAACCAAACCTGGCAAAGACTCATCAAGGAAAGAGAATTACAGGCCAAACTCCCTGATAAACAAGATGCAAAAATTCTCAACAAGATTCTAGCAAATTGAATCCAACAATACATCTCAAGGATCATCCACCTTGACCAGATGGGCTTCATTTCTGAGATACAGGACTGGTTAAAAATTAACAAGACCATAAACATAATTCAATATATAGACAGGTGTAAAACCAAGAACCACATGATTATATTAGATGCAGAAAAAACATTAAACAAAATCCAGCATTTCTTCTTGATAAAAACCCTTGGACACCTAGGCATAGAAGGAACTTTCCTCAAAACAATAAGAGCCATCTATGATAAACCCACAGTTTACATTTTGCTCAATGGGTAGAAATTGAAAGTATTCCCCCAAGAATGGGAACAAGCCCAGGATGCCCAATCTCACCTCTTCTGTTCAACATAGTGCTGGATGTTTTAGCCAGAGCAATCAGGCAAGATAAGGAAATCAAGGGTATCCAATTAGGAAAAGAGGAAGCTAAGCTTTCCCTCTTTGCAGATGATATGATTCTAAACCTTGAAAACCCAAGGGAATCAGTCAAAGCCTCCTTACACTGATAAATGACTCTGGTAAAACTTTGGGGTACAAAATCGACATGCAAAAAGACAGCTGCATTTCTATAAACCAACAACAAGCAGGCAGAGAAGCAAATAACAAGCACAATCCCATTCACAATAGTCACAAAAAATAAAATACCCTGGCATCCACCTAATGAGAGAAATGAAAGACCTTTAGCAATGAGAACTACAAACACTGCTCAAAGAAATCAAGGATAACACAAATTGAAAAATATTCCTTGCTCATGGATTGGAAGAATCAATATTGCCAAGACGTCCATCCTACCCAAGGCAATCTACAGATTCAATGCAATGACCTTCTCAGATCTAGAAATGGCAATAAAGAAATTCATATGGAAAAAAAAGAGCATGAATAGCCAAAACAATCCTCAGCAAAAAGAACATAGTGGGAGGTATCACACTTACAAACTTTAAAATTTATTACAAGGCTACAGTAACCAAAACAACTTGGTACTGGTACAAGAATAGGCACATAGACCAATGGAACAGGACAGAGATTCTGGAAGCAACAACACAGTCTCTCAACCAACTCATCTTTGACAAAGTCACCAATAACAATCACTGAGAAAAGGAGACCATATTTAGTAAGTCATGCTAGGAAAACTGGCTGACCACATGCAGAAGAATGAAACTGGACTCTTACTTATCACCATATACAAAAATCAACTCAAAATCGATCAAATACCTAAATGTAAAACCCCAAGCTATAAGAATCCTAGAAGAAAACATAGGAAACATCCTTGTGCACATTGGAGTAGGTAACATTCTTGACCAAGTTCCCAAAAGCAAATGCCATAAAACTAAGATGGACAATTGGGACCTCATCAAACTGAAAAGCTTTTGCATAGCAATAGAAATCATCAGCAGAGTAAAGAGACAACACACAGGATGAGAGAAAATATTTGTAATTATGCATCTGACAAAGGCCTAATATCCAGAATCTACAAGTAACTCAAATGAAGTGAAAGAAAAAACCAAATGGCCCCATTAAAAAGTGGGCAAAAGATATGAACAGACACTTCTCAAAGGAAGACATACAAATTGCCAACAGACACATGGAAAAATGCTCATCCCCACTAATCATCAGAAGCATCACTATCATAAATGCATATCAAAACTCCAATGAGATGCCCACCTAACTCAGGTAAAAATGGGTATCAAAAAACAACAGGTGCTGGCATGGGTGTGGTGAAAAGGGAATGCTTCTACACTGTTGGTGGGAGTGCAAGCTAGTTCAACCTCTATGGAAAGCCATGTGGTGATTCTTAAAAGAACTACAAATTGTCCTTCCATATGATCCAGCAATCCCTCTCCTAGGAATAAACGTGGAGGAACATAAATCATTCTAACAGAAAGACACCTTCACATGCATGTTTATTGCTCCACTATTCACAATAGCAAAAACATGAAACCAATCCTACTGCTCATTGGAAGTGAACTGGATAAAGAAAATTGGTACATATACATCATGGAGCATTACACAGCCATAAAGAACAATAAAATCATGGACTTTGTAGCATATTGGATGGAGTTGGAGATCATCATACTCAGTGATCTGTCACAGCAACAAAGAACTGAATATCACATGTTCTCACTTGTAAGTGAGCCCTGAACAATAGACATGTGAGTACAAGGGAGGGATCAGCAATGAAACCAATCGGCAATGAAACTGTAAGGGAGGGAGGGGAGAATAAGGGTGGGGGACATGTGAAAACACAAGGTATACCTGGTCCACTACCAGGAAGAGTGAGGGCCAGTTGAAAGCCCAAACTTCGCCTGTATGCAGTCTACTTATGTAGTTAACCCTCACATCTCTATAATAAAACAAACCTAATAATAATAATAATAATAATAATAATATTGATAGCCCAGGGTCAGATGAATTTATAGCTGAATTTTATGAGACATACAAAGAAGAGTTGGTACCAATTCTACTGAAACCAATCACTAAAATCAAGGAGGAGGAACTCCTCCCTAACTCTTTCTATATCACAGTGATACCAAAACCAGGCAAGGACACAACAACAACAACAACAACAACAACAACAAAATACTAGCAAACTGAATTCAACTGCATATGACAAAATTATCCATCATGACAAGTAGGTCTCATTCCAGGAATGCAAAAATGGTTCAATATCTGCAAATCAAAAACATGATCCACCACATAAACAGAAGCAATAATGAAAACCATTTTATCATCTCAATAGATGCAGAAAAAGTATTTGACGAAATTAATCATCCTATCATGATAATAATTCTCAACAAATTGGGTATTGAAGGAACATATCCCAAACTCAATAAGAACCATATATAACAAACTCATAGCCAACATCATACTTTATGAGGAATAGCTAAAAAAATTCCCCCTCAGAACAAAAACAAGATAGGGAGGTCCACTCTTATCACTCTTTTCTTTTTTTTAAAAGGGGTGCAGATGCCATTTTATTCTGGGTAGTTGTGTGCTTATATTTCTCTCCCACTCTTATCACTCTTATTCAATATTGTACTGGAAGTCCTGGCAAGAGAAAGAAATAAAAGGTATCCAAATTGTCAAGGAGGAAGTTATACTATCCCTGTTTGTGGATGACCTGATTGTATACCTAGAAAACCCTAAAGATTCCTCCAAGAAGCTGCTAGACCTGATAAATGATTTTAGTAAAGTCTCAGGATATAAAACCAGTGTACAAAAATCTGCAGCATTCCTATATACCAATAACTTTCATATTGAGAACCAAATCAAGATCTCCATCCCATTCACTCTAGCCACAAAAACAAAAAACCTAGGAACACACTTAACTAAAACATTGAAAGATATCTACAAGGAGAACTACAAAACATTGATGAAAGAAACTGTAGATGACACAAGCAAATGGAAAAAAATCCATGTTCATGGATTGGAAGAACCAATATTGTTAAATGACCATACTGCCGACAGTAATCTATAGATTCATGGCAATCTTGATCAAAATGCCAACTTCATCCTTCACAGAACTAGAAAAAAATCTTAAAATTTATATGGAACCAAAAAAGAGCCCAAGTAGCCAAAGAAATTCTAAGCAAAAAGAACAATTGTGAAGGCATCACACTGCCTAATTTCTAATTATACTATAAGGCTATAGTAGCTAAAACAGCATGATACTGGTACAAGAATAAATAGACCAATAAAACAAAATAGAGAACCCAGAAATAAAACCACATTCCTACAAACATCGATTTTCAACAAAACAACAAAAATAAACAATGGGGAAAGTACACCCTATTCAATAAATGGTACTGGGAAAATTGGCTAACCATATACAGAAGAATGAAGCTGGACCCTTTTCTCTCAAGGTGGATCAAGGACTTGAATGTAAGACCTGAAATTATAAAATCCCAGAAGAAAACCTAGTACACACTCGTCTGGACATTGGCCTAGGTAAAGAACGTATAATAAAGACCCAAAAACAATTGCAACAAAAACTCAAAAATAGACAATGAGAACTGCAGGAGTCCTAGTGGGGAGAAAGAAAGGGGGGAGAAAGAAAGTGGACTCCTGTTCAAGGTTGAGCAGAAGCCGTTTGTTGAGTGTTATCCAAGTGCTTTTATCCCCAAACTCAGCAAAGTCATCATCACAGGACACAAAAGTTAGCAGGTGCCTTTCACATGAACAGTTCCAGGTGCACACAGGACACCCCCCACTCTCAAGCAGATGTATTTTTCAAACATGAGGAAGAACAACCACATATTGTCTTTTTGTTTCTTATCCAGTTTCTATGTACCCTTAATTGTTTTACAATTACATAAACTTAAAATAACATCACTCAATGCCTAAACTCGGAACTACCATGATGAATTATTAACTTCTACTATTCTGTGCTAATTCAAACTAGTTTCTATTAAAACAATTGCTGCTATGGTTACACTCTCCTAACACCAGTTGGCCTAATTCAAACTTCACTGGCCCCCCTGAATCAAACTAAACTAACCACACTTCTACAATAAAATAGTTACCTAAATTTTCTTCAATCTATATAAACTATTTCCTAAAACCTATATCTATATATTTCTAAAATCACATCAAGAGAACCTGTGCACTAAGGCTCCTCAATGTGACCCAGAGTTGAACTTAAATTGTTTAAAGGTAGAAACCGCAAACCGTGGAAAATGGGAACAATAGACTCCCAGGTTTAGCTGTGTTCATTCTAGTCTCAGAGTTTTTTGCTAGAGCCAGCAGGAACCTTTTCTGGTTGCAGTGCCAAGTGAACAATGAGGGAGGGAATGGGGTCAACAGCTCCTGAACACCTCCTAGTGGTTTCGGGGTCAATGGCCCTTCCTGATCCCTAACGCTCAGTGGGCCTCCATGGCCGGCTCCCAACAGAGAACTAAGTAAACTAAAAAGCTGCTGCACAGCAAAATTAAAAAATCAACAGAGTGAACAGAAAACCTACTGAATGGAATAAAATATTTGCAAATTATGTCTCACACAAAGGACTAATATCCAGAATCTATAAGGAACTCAACTCAATATAAAAAAAAACCATCAAAAAGTAGACAAAAGACATGAATAGACACTTCCCAAAAGAAGACAAAGTAGTGGCCTACAAACATATGAAAAAATGCTTAACATCACTAGTTATCAGAGAAATACACATTAAAACCACAATGAGATATCACCTCACACCAATCTGAGCTGCTAAGTGTCAGAAAGTCAAAGAAACAGATTTTGGCACAGTTGCAGAGACTAGGGAATGCTCATCCACTGTTGGTGGGATTGTAAACTAGTTCAACTGCTATGGAAAACAGTATGGAGATTTCTCAAAAAACTAAATATTGAATTATCCTTTAACCCACCAACCGCATTATTACAGATCTAGCCAAACACAAACAACAAAAAGAAATCAATATATAAAAATATACCTGTATATGTATGTTCATTGTAGCACTATCCACAATAGTAAAATCATGGAACCAACCTAAGTGCCCACCAAAAATGTGAGCTGGGTGCAGTGGTTCACACCTGTAATCTCAGCACCTAGGGAGGCCAGGGTGAGGGGATCGCCTGAGCCCACGGGTTAGAGAACAGCCTGGGCAACTTGGCAAGACCTCATCTGTACAATAAATCAAAAAATTAGCCAGGCGTGGTAGTGCACACCTGTAGTTCCAGCTACTTGGAAGGCTGAGGGGGAAGGATCGCCTAAGTCCAGCAGACTGACGTTGGGGTGGCCGTGAGCATGCCACTGCACTCCAGCATAGGCAACTCCAACTCAAAATGAAAGAAAGAAAGAAAGAAAGAAAATGTAGTATATATACCATGGAACATTACACAGCCATAACAATGAATGAAATCATGTCCTTCACAGCAGTATGGTTGGAGCTGGAGATCATCATCCTAAGTGAACTTTTCAGAAACAGAAAACCAAACACCATATGTTCTCACTCATATGCAGGGGCTAAATGGTCACAAGAATGGAAATAATAGACACTGGGTACACCAATAAGGGGGGAACTGCATTAGAGTTTAGAAATTACCTTTGGGGTACAATGTTCACTATCTGGGGAATGGGCCACCTGAGACCCAATCCCTACCACTATACAATATGTCCATGTAACAAACATGCATATGTACCCCTGAATCTCAAATAAAATGGAAATAAATAAATATCTTTTTCCAGTATTCATTAAAAAATTCACCAAGAAAAATAATTATATGGCAGGCCATGAATAAAATCTCAGTGAATTAAAAAGAATAGAAATAGTACAGGCAGCATTATTTAAGAATAATGCAGTAAGTGGTGGTCTGTCCATCAAAAGGTACATAGGAACTGGTTATCTTCTTCTCTTTGTGATTTTAGCATTAATTGGTGATCTATGTCTAGACTCAATATTAGTTCATTAGGAAATGTAAAGAAATGATATCCCAATTGTATCACTCCCTCTCCATTTTTGTGCTGATATACCTCTATGGAGAAAAAAATTTACCTTGCTAATATCTGCATACCCAGTAGTACAGGTTATAGAAGAAAAAAAAAAAGGTTGAAGGTGAGCAAGTAGGATTTTTAAAGTATGATATGACTCATGCATTTAAACATGTTTGATTTGTTTTGTTTTGACCTATTATATTGTTCTTATTCACATCCAAATTGTTCCATTTTTGGCCTGTTGTTGCCCAAGTCCTCTTGACACAAAGCTAATATAATCTGATAGTTTTCTTGCCATCTGGTATGACAAGATGGTCATGATAATCCTGCATATTTCCAGGCCCAGACATGGAACCAGTCATTTCTCCATGATATCCTAGTTTCCTTTATTACTAAATGATATTTCAAGACCACAATCTGAATATTTTCTGTGTATGAAGCTATAATACTTAATGAGTTCATACTAACTCCAATTCAAATTCAGGAATACAGAGCATTTGCACAACTTCTTCTATCTCATGCCTGTATCACCTTTCCCCATATTGAGAATCCTGGTTCCAAGAATAGAAATAACAAAACTAGAATATCACAAGTCTACTCATTTGTTTCATCCCATGTTACATACAAAGCATTCTTGGAATAACGATACTAATATTACCAGCAACTATGGAATAATTAAGAAAAACAAATGCTAAGAAATAAATTGATAAATGCAAATATATAAAATTAAAATGCTTACTTGTTAAAAATTAAGCAAACAGACAAATGACAAACTTGGAAAAATAATCAAAATTCCTATCAACAATTTTTTAATACATAAAGGGATCTTAACAATTTATATGAAACAGACTCTAACCTCTCTCCTCTCAAATAGCAAAGGATATAAACAGATAGCTACAAAAAATGACATACAATTTTTAAAAAAGATGCTCAACCTCACATATCATCACAGGTAGTATCTTCATGGAGTTATCTTATTCATCAATGAGAACTGGAAAGATCCAGACATTTAACAACATATTCTAATAGTGAGGCTGTGAGGAAACAAATACTCTCATAAACTGCTGGTTCGTTTAGATAAATGCAACTTATATGTGAACAATTTGGCAACAGTTATTAAAATTATGAATGCATATACTTTTAATGTAAAATTTGTATTGAAGTATAGCATACACTGTTAAGTACACAATCATAAGTGCATAGCTCAATGAATTTTCACAACATGAACACATCTGTGTAGAAAGCCTCCAGATCCATAATAAAGCATTCAATTCACCAGGAAATCTTACCAATTATGTACTTATATGCACCTGATATTAATACTACACTAATGAATACCTAGTAACAAAATCTAAAAATATAAAGTAACTTTAGTATAAATACAGTGAAAAACTGACCAATCAACCATCATAGTGACATATTTCAATACACCTTTCCAAATTACTGATAAGATCAAACAAACAGAAAAAAAGATTTAAACACAGTATAACAAACAAGTTGATCTAATAGATATAAAATCCTGTCACAATCAGAATTGTTGCACAAAAACATATAAAACATTTATAAGATTTGATCATATCTCACCATAAAAGCAATATTCCAATGCATTTCAAATAATCAAATAATACATAATACTTCCTATAATCACAATTGCATTAGAACAGTTTATAAAAAGATAAATTAAAGTTTTCTGTAGGTTTAAAAATTTAAATAAAAAATATTTACAACCAATTAATAATAAGAATACTACAAATAAACACTTATGGAATACAGCTAATGTTATACTTAGATGACAATGTATGCTTATTAAGTACTTATGTGAAAAAGCAAAAGATGTTTAAATTACCATAGGATTCAACTTAATGAGTTAGAATATAATAGGATTAACCTAACTAAAGCTAAATAAAAGAAACAATAAAGCTAAATGCATAAATGAGTGAAATAAAAGTTAATAAAAGAGAGTAACAAAATAATAGTTGTTTTTTAAAAGAGCAGCAAAATAGGCAAACCTGTGGTAAAATACATCAAGAAAACAAAGAAAGCATAAATGCATAATATTAAGAATGTACGGGCAGACAATAACAGAACCAGAAGAAAATATGTCCACCTTCCAAAAGGGGATACATTATTTAAATCAACATTTCTGCTGAATATACTTGGAAGATTGAAATTTGAAGAGATAAGCCCAACACTTGGGGAGTCTTCTTCCCTTGAGCCCTGCCAATTCCTGAAGAGGGAGCTGAGAGACTGGGAGGGTAAGTAGCTCTTTTGACAGCCTCATGTAGTAGAATGACCAAAATTAAAATCCACAGAACTGTGTTGAGGATGGGCTAGTAAAATTTCATCATTTTGGGTTGCCAGGAGTCAAGGTAAACCAGAATAGATTAGCCAAGCAGGGACTGCAACAGAGCTAAAAATCCTCTCAATTCTCAAGATTGCACTGAAATGCCAGGTAAAGAAAACAAACAAATCTTTCTAAAGGAATTAAAAATCATGCTAGATCAAGTTATTTCTGAAAACAATTCTCCAAATACAATTTCTAGCACATAACATAAAATAATCATAGACACAAGAAAATGAGATTACATAATGAGAAACTGAAGAAACAACAAATAATACAAACACTTTAAAAGGTTCCGTATGTTATAATTATCAGCCAAGAGTCTTTCAAGTAATTATAACTTCTATGTATAAGGATAAAAAATACAGGATTGAGAATTTAAGAGAACTGAAAACTATAGCAATGACATGGCAGATGTGAAAAAGGATCAAACAGAAATTCCAAAGCAAACAAACAAAATACCATAATTTAACCTCAGTAGATGATATAACTGCAGAGTCAACACAGCTAAGAGAATATTAATGGTCTGGAAATCTGGAATTTTCTTTAGAAGAAAATATTCAAAATGAAATATAGTTAAACAAAAGGATAGAAACGTAAAAAATAAGTGTTAGTGACACAGAGAAGGTAACAAAATTAAACTTATAATGGAGTGCCAATAGGAGTAGAGAGAGAATGAATCAGAGGTAACAAATGAAAAGGAAGTAGCTGAATGTTGGGAGCCGGCCATGGAGGCCCACTGAGCGTTAGGGATCAGGAAGGGCCGTTGACCCCGAGACCACTAGGATGCGTTCGGGAGCTGTTGACCCCATTGCCTCCCCCCTTGTTTTCACACAGCAGGCCGAGAAAAACTTCTGTATGAATTGAGCTAAGAGACAATAGTGAATGGGGCATGCACAGCTAACCTTAGAACAATCAATGTTCCCTTTTCCACTCCCACTATGTGGTTTGGCTTTCTAAAATTCATACTGTAATTATATTCTGAAGCATGTCAAAGAGACTTTTTCCATGAGTCATGGACGCTTTTAAGATTTTAGTTTACCTGATTTAATAATAATATAGGAATTTAGGTAAAATGTATTAGATATAATGCATAGTAAGATTGTTATAAGAATAATTACTAGCTTAGGATTTAAGGTGATTTATAAGATTGATTTAGGCAGAAAGATTAAAAATCCAGCATATA
>CAUYQG010126193.1:0-12324 GCA_963574415.1 Tarsius wallacei | reverse complement strand
GGTGGTGGATATCTATCTGAGGATGGGGAGACACCTCTTATCAACAAGGGTACATGAACGAAATATTTTTGTATGCCTAACCCCTAACTGTACCCCACAATAACATAATAAAATAAAATAATATAAAAAAAAAAAAAAAGAGTGGAAGCCAGGAGATCAGTTAGGAAGATGTTGCCTTTAGAGGAACCAAAGTTGCTTGAAAAAAATGTCATAAATGATAGAAACATCTGTCAAATTATGTCCAGAGATTGGGGAGGAGGAGTTTATTCGTATTACATATTATCGTCTGACATTATATTATGTTTGTTAATTTATATACTTGTTTATCTGTTCAGCATCTGTCTCTCCTGTTAGAAAGTAAGCTCAATGAAGGTAGGAACTGTACCTTGTTCACCCATGCATCCCCAGCATACAGAACCACATCTTCCACAAAGATTCTCAAAGAATGTATGAACCATGCATTTAATCCTTTTATAAAACAAAGGACCCTTCTGTAAAAATATCATCACCCTCTTTTTTATCCATTTTGCAAGTCTGGATCTTTACTGAGAGGAACAAAGGAAGAGTAAACCAAATCAAATGGAATCTATTGTTCTGAATACAATGGACTCACAGAATGTAAATCCCAGAAAGACAGAGACCTTGAATGTGCTCATTGTATGTTTTAATGAATAAATTGATTCATTGCACTTGTCTGTGATTTCTGGAATGGTACTCTTGTAGCAGATGGTTAACAACTTTACATTTTAATGGCACTTTAGTTATCCATCAAAGCATTAAATTAAACTCATCCGATTTGATAACTATCACACCAAGCTGGTTGGCATAAGTTGTAGCATAAAAGGTTTTCAACCACTTCAGAAAAAGAACAGTATCGCAATATAGTCTGCAGTAAAACTGGCAGAGTGAGCCATCTATTCATCCACATCAAAGTTTTCTGCTTCCTTGGCTCCAGAAACTCCAACTTCAGGATTGAACAGTAGACGGTCATCCCTGAATACTAGGGTCAACAAGTTAGTATGCTTCTGAACCCCTTTAACTAAAATGGCTCCTTCTCCAAGACCGTATTCTCTATGGCCGCCATAACAAATTACCACAAACATGGTGGCTTAAAACAGCAGAAATATATTCTCTTGGTTTTTGGAACCACAAGTTTAAATTCAAGTGCAAGATTTGATTTCTTCTGGAGGCTCTGAGGGAAAAATCCATCCCATGCTTCCCTTCTACCTCCTAATGGCTGCTGGTGATCCCCAGTATTCCTTGGCTCGCATGTGCCAGTCACTCCCAATCTCTGCCTTGTTCTTTATATCTTTCTTATCTGTGTCTTCTCTCCTTCTCTTTTTTATAAGGACATTTGTCGGGGACTACAGGCATGCATCACCATGCCCAACTATTTTTTTTTTTTATGCAGGGGGTGGTTGAGATGAGGTCTGGCTGTGTTGCCCAGACTGGTCTCAAACTCCTGGGCTCCATCAATCCCTCTACCTCAGCCTGCAAAAGTGCTGGGCTGACAGGCATGAGCCACTCATATGCCCAGCCAAGACTGCACTTACTTAAAAAATTTTTAGTACAGACATTTTCATGACCTGCCCCTTTTGCAAAGAGAGGTTTTAAGTCATTCATGCCTGGGTGCAGTGGCTCACACATCTAATCCCAACACTTTGGGAGGCCAAGGCAGAAGAATCACTTGAGCCCAGGAGTTCCAGATCAGCTTAGGCAGCAAGATAGAGAGACCCTGCCTCTACAAAAATACCAGAAAAGTTAGCCAGGTGTGCATGGTGACACACGCCTGTAGTCCCAGTTACTCAAGAGGCTAAGGCAGAAGAATCTCCTGAGCCCAGGGGGCCGAGACTGCAGTGAGCTGTTTTCATGCCATTGCACACTCCAGCCTGGGCTACAGAGGGAGACCCTGACTCAAAAGAAAAAATAATAATTAGGACACGTCACTGAATTTAGGACCCATGATAATCTAGGATGATTTCACCTCAAGACTTAATTACATCTGCAAAAACCCTTTTTCCAAATTACATCTTCAAAAACCCTTTTTCCAAATATTCACAGGTTGCAGTTGGACATATCTTTTGGGGGATCATCAGGCAACCCACAATAAGAGCTGAAGCAAGGTTAAAGTTAAAAAATAAAATTAAAAGCTGTGCAATTCTAATAAAGTAGTGCTCTGAATTATTATGACCAGAACAGGTTTTTGCAGGAGACGAAGGGAAAGGTATTCGTTTAGTTAACTGACTTTTTTTTTTCCCTGATAAAGCGGGAAAGTAGATGCCTAATTATTTTATTAATTCTGAATCAATAACAGAGCCCCTTCAGGGTAACCAAATTAACCCATGGAAGTTGGTAGGTGAAGAAGGAAGCCTTAGCTGGTGTTCTAGGCACTTAGCTCTCTGAGGTCTGCCAGGTGTTTCAGTTCTGTACTATGGTATTTTCCTGCCCTCAACTCTTCAAACTTAGTTAGAAAAGCCCTCTCCAAAACTTGAACTCTTCCCTAGATCCCAAGGTACCCAACTAGCAAACCATACCTAACTCTGGCTACTGGCCTCTTGTCTCCTGAGGCATCCCATTAATCACTGTTATGCCATAGTCTGTCCTTTGTTTAGAGTGCTTGAAACTGAACCACATCCCTACTGGGATGAACCCACCATAGCAGCTCAAGATGAGAGACCTGATTCCTTTCCTGACAGTCAATCACCAAACCCCATCATTTCTATTTGATGTACAGATGTAATGGATTGTCTCAAATCCAACAAATGCTTGTGCAGTGTCTAGAACCCCTTCCTTTACACAGTCTCTGGCAATCTGATGTGGAAGAAACAGCCAGCCCTGGCTGAGAGCTTGGGCGACATTACAAGGCATATGAGGTCGGAAGAAGCACTGCCAGAATTTCATTTCTGTTTTTGCTGGTATCTACTGTGGTTTCCAATGAAAAGAACAGTTTTAAGAAGGTGAAGTTGGCAGGGCCATGCTGTGTCAATGGGCCACTTTCAGCTTTGAGGAACATAGCTTTTTTTTCTAGGGGTATAGTCCTCTGAAAGATTGAAATTTGTCTCTGGCATAGTACTTCATTAGAATCAATTGTGCACATTTAAAATTGTACTTTTAATGTTATTTTAAGTACCTATTTTATAATCAATAAAACTACTCTCAAGCATGATGCAACACTGATTAATGATACTTCTCTGGTACATCAAGAGCGCTCCGTTCTGCCTTGTTCCTCTGTGCTCACTTGAGGCATACTATTAATCACTGTTATGCCACGGTCTATCCTATCATATTGCTTAATTACCATTTCTGTTACTCATTCATCTACTCTATTAATGCCCACAGAACAAATTCATCAAACCCTGAGGCCCTGAAGCAACACTGTTCCCGGTCTTGCCAGAACCTAGCCCTAGAAGCAGCTTCTTTATAAAAGATGGGAGGATCCCAAATCTCTCCATACTCAAGAGAAATAAACCTTAACACATATGGTCTATACTAAAGAATCTTGTCTCTGTTTCTCCTTTGCAGACCCAAACCGTATCCACCATTCAAAGCTCAGCCAAATACCTGCATCTTCCATGAATTCCTCCTTAGTTATAGCTTGTGTTGCCAATATCACAATCTACATCACTTATTTTATTCTATTCCTCTTGATGTTGTATGTGAATATTAATTCAACTGGACTGTAAATTTATTTGGATCATGTTTAATAGTCTTTAGTAATGATGAATAAAAATATAATAAATATTGCTTTTTTATAATAGCTGTTGCTTTTTTTATATATACCTGTTGCTTTTTTATTATATACCAGGAACTAGGCTCAGTGGTTTATGAGATTATCTCAATGAATTATATCAACAATCTTTGGTGGAAGTACTTTTATTGTCATCGTCACAGAAGTGAAGTTGCCCATGTTCACACTGCTAATAAGTAGTAAAGCCAGTATACAGACCCAGGCAGCCTGATTCCTAAACTCAAGTGCTAGATCCCTACATAGCATGGCCTCCTCTCTCAGCCTTCATGGTGCTTGGCAGTGAGCTAAGCACATTATTAATTAGCTAATTGTTCAGCTTGGATGAGAAACCCTAATCCATAGAATTGAAAGAAGAAAAAAATATATGGATCTAGATTCGAATAAGGACAAGAAAGGGGAAAAATTCTAAACCTGAAAGACAAAAAATAATTGGTAAGTATTTGGGGTGGGAGAAAAGTATTCAAGGGATCAAATGCACAGAATTCTACTTTCTTCAGAAAATATTTTCATGTAAAAAGTAAATAAAAATTTGAAATCTAATAGGAGTATGGTAAATCCATAATGTTCCTTGATGACAAACTTTTGTTCTAGGAGACATAATAGTGACTGGACCAATAAACTAAAACCCGGATGTTTCTAGTCCCTTCGCCATTGACTCATATCCAACATCTCCTAACACTCTTCCTTTGTACAATCAATGGGAGCCATACTTTACTTTCTCTCCTTGTAAGGAGCCAAGGGCAAAAGTGCAGGTTCTCTGCTCTCTTTCACCAAAAACGGTGCAGTAAGATGTGCCAAAATAGAAATGGGCTTTCTAGTCATAATTTATATTCTAGTATAAGAATCATCAGGAATAACCCTTTGCATTTCAGAATATTTAAAAGACAGCTTTCATCAAATCACAGAGGGTAATTGGATATAATGTATTTTAAGTTACTCAACTGTTATGGAAATTGTCTTGCCAATAGGCAAAGCAAGTTACATAGTTGTCAGGGTAGGTTACCTGCTGGAGCCTTCAATTTCACCATCAAGACCTCACATCCCATTTCTGTGTATATGTACACATGTGTATATGCATAGGAAGGATTTTCACCAAAGTGTTTGTAGTGGTTCTTTGGGAGACAGAATTTAGGACATACTTGTTCATATCATTTAAATTTTTACAATGATCATGTGTACCTTTTTACAAAAACAGTATATCTATTTACCTTTATACTTTTTGGCTTAGGAGGTGGTTTAGATCAGTTGACCAGTTAAAATGGAAAACCTGCGGGAAATCTTGAGCATTTGAGGCCAGCATCAGTCACATGAGCCTAATTGTGCAGGTTGAGAGTGGAGTGATAGAAAAAGAACAAGACGACTTGAGCTGCTGGGAGTGAGCTGAGGCTGGGAATACCACCCAAAATGAGAAAGGACCGACTATGCTGAGTCCAGGAACACCAATGACTTGCTGTGCCTACTTCATATTAGTACATAAACCTGGAAACTGACATTCTCAGGAAAAATAAAGTTAGCATATTCAAACTCTAATTCAGATTCCAACACTCAAAAATCATAGAATTTTGAAAATTATACACAATGAGGACAAAGATCACACTCTAAGGAAATACCAGAGGGACATTTTTACCATATCCTTCCTCAATTCAACATTTTCACCTTTTTGGTGTATATGATTGTTTGCACATGCTCACAGCAAAAGTACTAATTATTCACATAATCACTGTTTTGGTTTTATAGTGCCTTTTCTGTATATGATTGTTTTTCCTAGCTAAATATCATCTTTAGAGCTGAATTAGGACTTGGGAAGAGCAGATTTGCCTACCAGATTTCTTCACACTGGCTACAAGAGTGCTGGTTAACCTAAGAGGCACTGGGTACGTGCTACTTTTCATTAACACCTTAGGAAAAGAGTTTAACAACTCCTCTAAGGCGCAAAGGTGAGGAAGAAAAATCAAGTGGGAAAATTCAATTCTACAAACAATTCCTGCAGCCCTAATAAGTGCACAGCATTGTGCTGTATCCCTGTCCTACAGAGGTACATAAAAAGTTTTTCACTCACTGTCAGATAAGGCTTCAGAACACTCCAGTGAGGCAAGTGGTTAGCAAATGAGAGCCACAATAAGCAGCATAAGCCAATGGAGAAAGAACTTGTTCTCTATAATTGGGGACTCATGGAAAACTGAGGCCTCCTAACTCCTAGATTTATATTCCATCTACTTCAGAAAACCTTCTCCAATTCTAATTTGTATCCCAAAATGTATCCCAAGAGTCATTTATTTCTACTGACTCCTGACATCGGCAGAATTTAAAAAAAAAAAAAAAAACCCTGAAAAATTTTCTAAATATTTGCCTCTTGTATATAAAGTTTCATTCAGATGATAGATACTAAACGCAGAAAGGCTTTGTTGATAATATTTCTACTTTGTTTAAATTATTATTCAACGCTCCAGTTTTCCATAAACTTCTCTGTGTATAATTGCTGTAACTTCAAAACAGCCTTGGATTAGCTAACTTGTGCCATCTAAAGGCTGTAGTGAGAACCTCTTTGACCAAAAAAAAAAAAAAAATTATAAAAAATATTCATGTCAGACTTTCTACAAAATGAACAAAACTTTTCTGTGTGTGGCTAAAATATAAAACAGAATAAGGATTTGGGTAAATTAAGATAAAGGAAAAAATTGATATTATTTCAAATTAAGATAAAGGAAAAAAATCAAAACTCTGAGCTCTGGTCTTAAGTTTTACCATTGACTAATTGTGGGATCTCAGACAAGTTATTTTAACCTCTGTGACCTCATATTTCTCATTTATTTAAAAAAAGCTGAACAGGATTTCAAAAGAACTTGCTAATGTAATTTTTAATTTTACAAAATTAAAAACAAATCTCTAAATACATGAAATTTATGGAACTGAGTAGATTAAAAGGATTAGTGTATTAATACAGATGTAGAATACATCAGAAGAGTTTATAGTTCTTTCCCTTGTTTTCAAATCAATATTATAACTCAGAGGATCCCTCATATATGCCTTTATATGTATGTGTGTATGTGTGTGTGTGTGCGTGTGTATTGTGTATAAATACTTTGACAGATACTGGCCAACTCTTCATCAACCTTTTTCCTCTTTCTTCTAAGCACACAATGGTATACATTTTCCAAGTTCCTTCACAGTTAGACATTGATTATGTGACTGAGTTTTTGTCAACAGAAGGTTAGTAGAAAAAAATGTGTGTCATTTCTATATCTAGCCCATGAAAATCTGACGTGTGACCTGCCATGCTCGTCCTTCTGCTGCCTTAACGTAGACACGACAACTTTGAGAAAAACCGAGTGTCCCAATTAACACTGAAGGAGATTCATCTATTACAGGAAAACCTGTTTAGGATTTTACATTAACAAAATATAAACTTATTTTATGTTTTAGCCATTATACGTCTGTGAGTTTGTTAGCAATACTCTAATACAGGAATTTTTCATTCAAGTTGTCCATAGACAAACTTATGTTCCTTCTTTCTGGGATTCCCATAAGAAATACCAGATCTTAAATCATGTGAAACGTATGACTTTCTAATTTTATTTGTACTATGAACTTAAATAAGAATGTGCAAATCTTGTTACCTCAAGAAGGAAGAAGCACCATGAGCTATGGTAAGTAGGACGACACAATCATAGCTAAAGGGAAGGTAGAGACGGCTTCTTTTTTTTTTTTTTTTTTGAGTTGGAGTCCCAGACTGGAGTGCAGTGGCCGCTCCCGGCCACCGCAGCCTCGACCTGCTGGGCTCCGCGATCCTTCCACCTCAGCCTTCCAAGTAGCTGGAACTACAGGCGCGCGCTACCATGCCCGGCTAATTTTTTGATTTATTGTAGAGATGAGGTCTCGCCAAGTTGCCCAGGCGGGTCTCGAACCCGCGGTCTCTGGCAATCCACTCACCTCAGCCTCCCCAGGCGAGGGATTACAGGCTGAGCCACCGAGCCCGGCTCCAGAATTTATTTATAAAAAATTGTGTGTTTATTCTTACATGTTTAAACTTCAGTCACCTTCCAAGTACTCTCTGTTTGATGCAATACACCTACTGAGATGCTTTTCCCACTACTAAAAACAGTTTTTGAACTCATCAATTTTGACGCCTTTTGGTGCGTCTGCTATTTTTTTTTTTTTTTTCAACTCTCACTTCAGCAGAGCATTTCCCTTTGAGGACTTTTTCCATCTAGGGAAGCAAACAAAAAAAGTCACTCTGGGTGAGATCTGGTGAATAGGGAGGGTGAGGCACAAGAGTCATGTTGTTTTGGGGTCCAAAACTGTAAACAGTCAACACAGTGTGTGCAGGGCAGGTACACTCATAAATCACCCACCATGATATGGGCAAACATGTTGAATCTCCAAAAAAATTCACTGAAGCCAAATGCAGCCTCTCACAACCATGCTAGCTGGTACACTGATGTCAGTGGGTTCCTAAAACACTTACCTAATAGGGGAAGGCTACACTACAAGGGGCCTGCCCTCCAAAAGATAATTTGGGATTTTTGGGGGTCTCCCCTCGTATGTCTGTTGCTTCAGACTATAGAGGCCGGGGCTCTGGAGTCCCACGCAACAGCAAATTCCAGAGGTACAAACCCACCCCATAAACTATCCTGTGCCAGCCCCATTCCTCCACCCAGACCTTTATTCATGCGAAGTCCCAGGAAAGGATGATACTTGGACATGCCTCAACGCAGCTAAGGGTATGCCTGGGAAGTGTCCGGACCTCAGTGCATCTCAGTGTGGCAAGTAGTAGCCCTTGGTGCCTGGCAAGAGACAGATGATTGGAAAGAAAACTTGTAGCCATAGAACTGAGTGACTGCCCATCCAGCATGTCCTAAATATAGGAAGAGAGGACCAAGGGGGATCTTCAGATATTATTTGAGATTGACCCTTGGGCCTGAAATTCCTTACAGTGGTGCCCTCTCCTTGCATTGAGGCACAGAGTCATTGCCAGGATCTAATATCTTACCTGGGGTGGGCAGCAGAGAGCAAGTCAATGTGAAGATCCTGGGTGGAGTAAGAAGAGCTATGCAAACATGACTAGCCACTGGCATAAATCACAGGATGTTAGAGCTGAGAGGAGGACCCTTAGGATTCTTCTATCCGACTCTCTCTTTTGGCAAAAAAAAAAAAAAAAGGCAACTAGGAATCACAGATACTGAAGGACTTGGCCAAGGCAAGGCAGTGAGTAGCAGCAGAGCTGGACACCTAATGCCCATGTCATTTGACCTCGAGTCCGTGGAACCTGGAACATTTTGATGTGGAGGTTGTTGGAGAAAAAAAAAATACCACATACGTGAAGCTGAGCATTCAGGTCTAAAGCTGAGGACACCAGAGAAGCTGCTCAGGAGCTATTCTGTAGGAAAGAAAGAAGCCAAAACAGACTGAAACAGAGGCACAAAGTGATCTTTGTCTTGTGGAAGCTTCTTCTCGTATAGTTCCACCTCGGCTGAAACTTCAGGATGTCAAAAAGAGGTGTCGAGAAATCTATGACCTGGGCCTGCCTTGCCACTGACAGTCCAGGGGATCCCCAGGACCACCACCTTTTCCTCTGAACCTTGATCATCTCACCACAAAGGAGATAGGAGTAAAGTATTTCTGACTAGTCTGTAAGTGGGAAGGCCCAGTCAGGCTTGGGGTAGTAAATTAATCTGAGGATGAACAACTTTATGTGAGCATATTTAGAAATAAGTTTGGGGTGATGATTTTAGGTTCTACCTTTTTTTTAATGCATCCATTCAGGTGACACATTTGACCTGATTAATAGAAAGTACATGGGCCTAATGTACAATATTAGGAGATAATTGCAATGGATGAAAGTCCCTTGAGTCAATTAACTCTTATTACCTGGAAACCATTTATAAGAGGCAATAAATTATTGGGACAACACAATTAGCAGTCCCAGAATAAAAAGGATTCCGTGTGTGTGCATGTAGGAGCCCCCCTCCTGAGGGCCTGTCTAGTTAAAGGGTACGTGTTGAGGGGATTGCTTTGCCCTTTTGTGTTCGCAGGAGTGTGTTAACATGCAACAGAGCTGACATATCCCAGGCTAGACCGAAGCAATGAAATAAGCTTTCCACGCCTGAGAACAATGATGCCTGTGTCACCACCAGTCAATGGCTGCTTCAGTGCCTTGTCCCTAATAGACTCTCACTGAACGTTGGTCAGTCGGCTGAGTGATAATTGAGATTGGGTCTTGTGATTCTGTTTAAAGACCATTTCTAACACCTCTACTCTAAAAAACTGAAACCGCTCACATTTAGAAATAACTTTTTTCCATCAAGTTACAAATTCTCTATTAGCATGGATAGAGTTGGGATGAAGAAGTTTTGCATGAAGATTCTATAAGGTACCACTACAGAAGCAGGGCCAAAATGATCTCTTAGATTTGTTTCAATCCATAGAAAAAGATTGTCTTGTCCCAGAGCTGCCCAAGTTTAGTTCATTGTGTCTTGAGGCAGTAGAATCCCGGGCTCTTGCCACTAAATCTACACACCATTTGCCTATTAAGTAAGAAACTACCCTAGAATTCTTTCTCAGTGATCTGAAATAACCTGGCATTTTCACCAATCTTTTAGTGTTTCTATCACCTAAAGCATTTTTCCCTTCACTGCTGCATTACAAGCAGGATTCAGATTCCTAACAGCAAGGAAAAAAAGCAGAAAAACAGATCCCAGAGCACAACAATGTTAATGATCAACATTTTATTTTTATCGTGTTGACTGTTTCAACCACAAGCTTAAAGAATTATCAAGGCAGACTACATTCGTCCAAATAAGCAGGAAATAATAGACGGGCCAGAACTAGTTGCTCAGAAGGCAAATTTATACATCAAGTAATTGAAAATGTAATAAAGAAGGAAATAATTGCCATAGAACATGGGTCTTTCTCTTTTGTGTGCACATCCACATTTGTGGAGTTTTGTCTGTTTGTTGCTTAATATCACCAGATACTTTTGTGGTAGTCTATCTGTGACTTCTTCAATGATGATAAATGTGCAATCTGATCTTTTAGAAGAATAAACAGCTCCTTGTTAATTAATTTATACAGCTGTCAGTGCAGCTTTCTCTCTCTTCGCACTCTAAGTGTTTCCCTGCCATAGATTTTCTTGCGTTCCTGGCAAACCTCCAGTGAGAGCCTGGGATTTATTAGGCTGACTTGGTGCAAAGTCTATTGATTGTGGCCCCGAGGGTAATAACTAAATAGAGCCGGAGCAACAAGTCAATAACACCATTGTTGCTGCAGCCTGCATTCACTCGAGGAGTGAGATTGTTTTACAGCAGCCGAGGGTAATCACGGGCAGATCAGTGTGTTCAACACGCGCTGCACCGTGTTAGAGCTGAGCACTATTTGAAAGCTTTCAGCAGGATCGCTGGAGAATCAGGGTGAGGTAGTGGGATTATGAACCCTATGAACTCCTTCATTACAGCTTAAAGGTTTCAACTTTAGTTTTTAACATCTGTTGCAACCTTGGGGAACTCAGAGTAGGGCTGGTACAAGGGAGGTGCAGAAACAGGCTCTGGGCCTTAGCACTCGGCAGTCTGTTCTGGTCTGTGTCCCGGAAACAAGATGGTTATGAGCTGAGAGATTGTCTCACAGCTGCTGTCTGACGTCCATCCGTCTATCTGGCCCTCCATCTGTGTGAGGTGCTAGCCAGCAGCACCATTCCTGCCTCCTCATACCCCAGAATATGTTCAGCACAAACCTCCTAACAAGACCTATCATAACCTTGGAGGAAGTCATATTATTATCATTTTCTCACCTCTAAATCTTGAGTTAGGCTGACTTAATTTTAAAGGCCGTTTTCTTAAGGATGACTTAGAAAGAGAAACCAAAACTCGTATCTTTCAAAGCTTTTCTTTCTTAATTGGTAGAAGTTCAATACTCTGACTTTTACATACCCGATGATTAGTTTTGTAATTACAGAAAGCAAAATCAAAGTCCGTGTCAATTCCTGTAACTCTTTTGCCTTTTGAAGAATCCTCACCAGGCCTCGTAGTAGAAACCTGTTTCTGTATGTGGAGGACCAGCCACCCAGATATGGCTAGTGCTACCCGTTGCCCAGTCTCCCAGGTTCACTTGTCTGAGTGTTGCTTGAATCACTGAGGTGAGGATGAATTTCCTAGGCCAACCATAGAAAGTTCCAGGACCTTAGGCCCACATTTCAGCTACTAAATTGTACGCTGACAAATAAATGCCTTCTCTTCAGGTAGGAGGGTGGAGACAGCCATGGGGCAACCTTTATTACACAGAGTCTTTGACATGGAGCACTATGGGAAAAGGTGATCTTTGGGGCTATAAAGTGAAAGCAAGACTTCACCAAAAGGATTTTATTCTGAATGTAAAACCTGCATGATAGAGATATCTTTCCCAATAGTCCTTGGTGATGATCACATTCTTTTTTTTTTTTTTTGTGAGTTGGAGTCTCACTCTGTCGCCCAGACTGGAGTGCAGTGGCTGCTCCCGGCCACCGCAGCCTCGACCTGCTGGGCTCCGGCGATCCTTCCGCCTCAGCCTTCCAAGTAGCTGGAACTACAGGTGCGCGCTACCACACC
>CAUYQG010126185.1:0-14097 GCA_963574415.1 Tarsius wallacei | reverse complement strand
CCCGGCTGATTTTTTGATTTATTGTAGAGATGAGGTCTTGCTTGCCCAGGCGGGTCTCGAACCCGCGGGCTCAGGCAATCCACTCACCTCAGCCTCCCAAAGGCGCGGGATTACAGGCTGAGCCACCGAGCCCGGCTTGTGTAAAATATTTAAAATGGTTTATTCTGAGCCAAATGTGAGTGACTTAGGCCTGTGATACCATCCCCAGGAGGAACTGAGAATGAGTGTTCACTGTGGTTGATCGTAGCTTGGTCATATAAAATTTAGGAGGACAAAAGTGACAAGAAATCATAAATCAATTCGTATGAGATTTACTCTGGTTTGATCCAGAAAGGTGGGACAATTCTAAGTGGGAGCCCACAGGATATAGATGGATTCAAAGGTTTTTTGACTGACAACTAGTCAGCTAGAGCTATCTAAGGAATTTTAAAGCAGTAAACAGAATGAGTAGATTGAGGAATGAAAAGTGAGTCAAGCTTCTTGATATGCAGATGAAGCTTTATGGGTGGTGGCAGACTTCAGAAAGAACGGGTAATTGTCCTTATAAGGTGCCCAGTCCCCAAAAAACAGCTTAATGAGCTCATAAAGTACTTTGAGTTTCCTTCTTTATCTATTATGTGATGTTATGCCAGAGCCAGGTTAGAAAGAAAACCACATTAAATAATTAATTAAAAACAAAAACAAAAAACAAGTCAAATAAAACTCTTTCCAGGCTTGTTAGTCAGGAATTAAGCAGAGTTTAGCCATCACCATGGAAAAACTAGTAGAAAGAGAAAATTCCTTATTCTTCCAGAGTTTTCATGGTTGAAAATTACTGAAAGCTACATCAATGCTTAGTTACCGCCCATAGACTTGTCTTACACCCACTAAATTTCCAGTGAAGTTCTCTGTATTCTGACAACTAAAGTAGCCAAAAAATCCAGCAAGTCTATTGCAGTTAAAAAATATTTGATGAATGGATAAATGGATGAAGTGACCTTAGTATTCATGGTTTCATCATAGGTGCAATGGGCATTTCAAAAACAGCTTGCCTTTCATAAAAGCAAATTTTATTGCCAAAAACTCTTAATCCAAAATATCATGATTCTTCTTCATGAGGATGAATTCTACCAACAAAAAAAGCATATTAAATGGAACAAATAAGACTAATCTCATTGGGTCAAGATGGCACCTAAGCAGCCATTAGAAATTTCTGCTGTTTTATAAAGTGAATCAGAGTGAAGCAAAATCAGCACAGAGCAGAAAAATCACTTTGAGTTGAATGGATCTGACTTGGGAAGCTGAAAGGCATTTTAAAATAGATTCTTGGTAAATACTAAAATATCTGTCATTAAAATCACAAAACAGAAGTAAACCCTTCAAAAAAAGTTGTGTTTTGTTTTGTTTTGTTTTGCCCCTTTGTAGGCCACTATGCATGTCTTCTGGAAGATGTAATCTACAAGGCCTGAGAAGAAATAATACATCTTCAGTAAGTCAGTGATTCCCTGCATGAATGTAAATTTTTCAAACTTCATCTCAGAAACATAGGAAACTTATGAGATACATCAGATAAAATCCCCTTTTGTGGAAAACGTGTCAAAACATCCAAAAGATGAATAGTCACAATGTAGTTAAGAAAAGCCACAGGCACCTCACAGGAAACTGCTAAAAGCTTGTGGGAACAATGCACATAAATAGCAAGATTCTGCATGTTAGCCATAAACATCTACTTTTCTATTCACTTCTATGGCATTTCTGGGGCAGATTGAAATGTTTTAGAAATCTACATTTAAACACACGTATGCGCACACCTACACACACACACACACACACAAACACACAAAGTTTTTTATCAGACTTTCAACGGAAGCAAATATGTTTGCTTTTGATGTCTGATTAAGGTTCAGAAATATTTTTAAGGACTCAGCGCTCCAAGTTCGTTGTGTAAAACATGAATGTCCTCAGGGACAGATTAATTTAATTCACATACTAAGTCTCCTTATAGACTTGCTCACTTGGCTAATTTCAGCCCAGGCAGTAAATGTTTCTCCATAATGGATTTGACACAGGTTAGTTTTATGCACAAATGAATTGGCAGTATTATGAAGGGCTTATGCCCTCTTTTCTTTCCTAAATGAAACACTGATGCCTGCCTCCTACTACTAGACATTCTCACTTAATTGTTATGGGAGTGACCTGGCATTTGTATTTTTTAAAACTCTCCACTTTGGGAGGCCGAAGTGAGAGGATTGCCTAAGCTCAGGAGTTCGAGACCAGCCTGGGCAACATGGTGAGAACTCATCTCTACAATAAATCAAAAAATAAGCCGGGTGTGGTAGTGCATACCTGTAATTCCAGCTACTTGGAAAACTGAGGCGGCAAGATCACCTGAGCCCAGCAGGTCAAGGCTGCGGTGGTCATGAATGTGCCACTGCACTCCGGCCTGGGTGACAGAGTGAGATTTCAACTCAAAATAAATAAACAAACAAAACTCTCCAGATGATTAAAATAGGCAGAAAAAATTGGGGAACACTGTGCTAGTCTGATTGACCACAAATCACCTACCTCTTAGTGATTTTGCTATGACCCCTAAATAACATAAGGCAAAGATTAATTTAGCTCACAATAATTTGGGAAATTCTATTTATCATCTGAAAGCCAATTGGTAATAAACCTATTTCTGAGGAGTATATTTTATCCAGGTTTTATAGTTACACACAATATTTATAATATTCCTTCTTGTCTATTGAGCACCCCTAATGCTAAAATAATCCACATTTCATAAGAAACAGTATTATTATGAAGAGAAGCACAATGGGAAACTTTTGTATTACTTTCAAGGGAGCATTCACAAGATCTGGCATCAGCTTTAGGAGTTCTTTAAATTTATGTTCTAAAGTCCATCAATTAGGTTGTAAATCTCCAAGTGGCCCCAGACCCCCTGATATTCATCCAGTTCCCCATGACAACCCTGACACATACACTTTAAGTCTATAAGAGTCCTCACTCCATGTACAGTCATCTTATACTACAAATCCTTGGTTGCATCAATCATATACACTAGATAAGAAAAGAAAGTCCTCTTCCCAAAATTATCAAAATCATCTGTGATATAAGCAAACCCTCTCACTGTTAGTAAGAAAAATAATGCTGAATGTGGACGGTTATTTTTTTTATCATAAAAGGTCCAAACCACAGGAATAAATTGAAATTCCAAAGCTACTAGCCCTTGGGGAAGGTTCATCATCCTTCAAAATTCTAGTAAAGACACAAAAAGAAAAATTGGGTAGGTGCATAAGTCCTTAACATGTCATTTAGATTCACCCGGTTGCAAAAGGGAAGTAAATATTTGCAGGTGTTCAGTCTCCTCATTCTCTTTTATCCACTTTTTTCCTCATTTGCCTTCACATTTGCCTTGAACACTCTGAGCAGACTCCCTCATCGACACCCACACCACTTATCTTCCAGGTTATCTTCTTAGTGACCTCAAGCCTAAGTTCAGTCACCGCCTGCCCTGGAAGGCTTGATGTGTCCTGGATGCAAATTTGCACATGTGTCTTGAGTTCTTGATCCAGGTCCCTAGCTTAGTTCCCCTTATACTGCAATGAAAAGTTCAGTTTACTTCTTTATCTTCCACAACAGATTGTGAGATTTTTCAAAGCAGGGTTCCTGTGTTGTCTTCGCAATGACAGGACTCAGTATGATTCTCATTCAATAAATATTTGACATTTAATGATTGATTGAATGAATAAGTGAATTCTTGACATTGAGGCAGTGTTCTCATTTTTAAAATATACTTGTGTATCATAAAGTTGATTTGAATATTAAGAAATATTATATATAAAATATCTGGAAGATAGAATTAAATGGTCAATGAGAATCACTCCGATGGAGTGAAACAAAATAGAGGGAGTCCCTTAGCACCCAGAGAGGAACAAGACCAGCAGCACACACCATGACTCACCAGAGAAGCAACAATATCCAGACTGCAAAGAAGAGAAAATTGATCAGCCTGGGTTAGAGACAGGCAGATTCACCTGAATCACTGCACAAACCAGAAGCAGCCTCTGGATACAGCAGAGGAGGTGACCAAGGAGAATTTAGGAAATCTGTGCTTCTGTCCTGAACTCTGAAGGCCCCCTGAGCTTCACAGGACTCCAGTCCCGCACAGAAAATTGTCTTCCACACAGCTGTGCTTTGCTGAAAAACACATGCAGTGATCCAGGAAATAAAGTCCTGAGTGGCTCCAGCCACTATTTTCTGGGAACTCAACTCAACAGCTGAAAGCTGTTTTCTAGTTGGCCTGGGAGTGAATGGAAAGACCTGATGTTTTCATTTGCCCTGAGGGCAAATACTGCTGCCACTGTTCTTGACTGGGGTGAGCTTCTGTGAGAAGGCCCAAGGCAGCAGTACTTTTTTTTCACAACATGAATAAAAGTCTTCAACACCCTCAAAAGACCACACTAACTCTTCACATATGGACCCTAACCAAAAGGAAATGTTTGAAATTTGAGAGAGAGAATTCAAAAGGATGATTCTAAAACAGTTCAATGAGATCCAGTAGAAAGTTCAAAACCAACAAAAAGAAATTTTAAAAAATATTTAGAACATGAATGAAAAATTCTCCAAAAAAAAAAGCTTAACTTCTGGAAATGAAAGACTCATTTACGGAAGTACAAAATGCAGTGGAAAGTTGTAATAGTAGACTAGAATAAATGAAATAAATGATCTCAGAACTTGAAAGCAAGACTTTTGAATTAACTCAATCAGACAATAAAAAAATAATCAAGAGAGCAGACAAAGTCTCCAAGAAATGTGGGATTGTGTAAAACAACTGAATCTAAGAATTATAGGCATTCTTGAGGAAGAAGAGAAAGCAACAAGTTTGGAAAACGTATTTGAGAGAATAATGGAAAATGTCCCTGACGTCCTTGCCAGAGATTTAAACAGATACAAGAACCCCAGAAAAACCCTGGAAGATTCATTGCAAAAGGATCATCCTCAAGACATATAGTCATCAGGTGATGCAGTTAATGTGAAGGAAATAATTCTAAGAGCAGAGAGACAAAAGTATCAAAAAACTACAAGCGTAAACCTATCAGACTAACAGTAGACTTCTTAGCAGAAATCCTACAAACTAGAAGGGATTACCGCACTATCATCTATTTCCTCAAACAGAATAATAGTCAGTCAAGGATTTTGTATCCCACAAACCTAAGTTTCATAAATGAAGGAGAAATAAACTTTTCCTTAGACAAGCAAACTCTGAGGGAATTTATTACCACTAAACTAACTCTACAACAAATACTCAAAGGAGTTCTAAATTTTTTTTTTAAGTTGAAATACTCAAGTAGAAAAACACTGGAAATCACAAGGCTCACGGGGCTTATAGAACATGAGCACAATAAAGAACAACAACAATAAAAAAAAAAGGTGACAATCAACAATATTAATGGAATAATAATACCTTGCATATGTTTATTAAACCTAAACATAAATGGTTCCAATGCCCCACTTAAAATATATAAATTGACAGAATTAGTTAAACACATACACACACACACACACACACACACACACACACACATACAATCCAAATATCTGCTGTTTACAAGAGACCTACTTAACACACAAAGACTCATAGACCTACGGTAAAAGAGTGGGGAAAATATTCAATGCAAATGGAAACCAAAAATGAGAAGGAGTAGCCATTCTTATGTCAGATAAAATAGCCTTTGAATTAACAAAAGTGAAAAAAAGACAATGAAGGTTATTATATAATCTGAAAGAAATCAACAAGAAGATATGACAATACATATGCACCAATACAAGCGCTCCAAGCTTTATACAACAAATTCCTCTAGGCCTAGGAAAAGAAATAGATAGCAATATAATAATATTGGGAGATTTCAATACTCCACTAACAGCAATAACTAGATAATTAAGGCAGAAAGTCAACAAGAAAACATTGGAGTTAAACTGGACCTTAGAGCAAATAGACTTAACAGACATCTACAGACTATTCCACCACAATACTACAGAATATACATTTTTCTCATCAGCACATGGAACATTCTTCAAGACAGAGCAGATAATAATCCACAAATCATGTCTCAGTAAATTCAAAAAAATCAAAATCATATCAAGTTCCTTCTCAGACCACAGTGGAATAAAGCAAGAAATTAACTCCAAGAAGAATTCTCAAAACCAAACAAATACATGGAAATTAAACAATCTGTTTCTAAATGATCTTTGGGTCAACAATGAAATCAAGATGGAATTTTAAAATTCCTTGAAATCAATGACAACAACAACACAAGTTATCAAAACCACTGAGACACAGCCAACGTTATGCTCAGAGGAAAATTTATAATACTTAATGTCTACATTAAGTCTGAAATCACATGTTGACACTCTAATGTCACACTAAAGGGAACTAGAAAAGCATGAACAAACCAAACCCAAAACTAGCAGAAGAAAAGAAATTACAAAGATCAGAGCAGAACTAAATGAAATTGAAACCAAAAAAAAGATAAATGAAAGAAAAAGTTGATTATTTAAAATTATAAACAAAATTGATAGACCACTAGCTAAATTAAGAAATAAGAAGAGAAGATTCAAATGAGCTCATTCAGAAATAAAAATTATTATAGTTGATACTACAGAAATACAAAAGACAATATGAGATTATGACCATCTCTATGCAAACAAGTTAGACATTCTGGAGGAAATGATAATTTCTCATAAACTTATAGCCCCCAACCTTGAATCAGGAAGAAATAGAAATCCTGAACAGACCAATAACAAGTAGCAGGATTGAAAAAGTGATTAAACATCTCCCAACAACAACAAAAAAATTCCAGAACTTGATAGACTCACAGCTTAACTCTACCAGACCTTCAAAGAAGAACTGGTACCAATTCTACTAAAAATATTTCATAAAGTTGAAAAGGAGGAAATTATTCCTAATTCATTCTATGATACCTGTATGACCTAATGTCAAAGCCAAGAAAAGATACAACAACAACAACAAAAAACTACTAATAACCCTGATGAAAATAGATGAAAAAAACGTCAACAAAATACTAATAAGCCAAATTTTAAAAAATTTAAAATCCACAATGATCAAGTGGATTTTATCTGAAAGATGTAAGGATGGCTCAACATATGCAAGTCAATAAGTATGATCCACCACATAAACAGAATTAAAAACAAAAAAATACATGATCATTTAAATAAATGCAGAAAAAGCATTTGATAAAATCTAGCATCCCTCCATGATAAAAGCCTTCAGCAAAATGTTCATAGAAGTAGCATTCCTGAAATTATAAAAATTTCATCCTGAATGAAGAAAAGTTGAACATATGCCCCTCAGAACTGGAACATGGCAAGAATGTCCACTTCCACCACTACTGTTCAACATCGTACTGAATATTGTGGCAGAACAATCAGGCAAAAGAAAGAAATAAATGTTATCTAAAGTGGAATAGAAGAAATCGGACAATCTCTGTAGGCTGATTTTATGATCTTACACATAGAGAATCCTAAAGACTTACTAAAGTTTCAGTATATAAAACCAATACATACAAATCAGTAGCACTGCTAACACCAATAGTGACAAAGATGAGATTCAAATCAAGAACTCAATTCCACTTACAATAGCACCAAGGAGGTGAAAGATCTCCACAAGGAGAACTACAAAATACTGATGAAAGAAATTATAGAGGACACAAGCAAATGGAAAAGCATCCCATGCTCATGGATTGGAAGAATCAAGACTTTTTAAATGACATATTACCAAAGTAATCTACAGACTCAATGCAACCCCTGTCAAACACCCAACATCATTTTTCACAGAAGTAGGAAAAAAAATTCAAAAATTCATATTAAACCCTAAAAGAGCCAGAATAGCCAAAGTAATTCTAAGCAAAAAGTACAAAACTGGAGACATCACATTACCTGACTTCAAATTATACTACAAGACTGTAGTAACCTTAACAGTATGGTACTGGTACAAGAACAGAGACATGAAGAGTGAAACACAATAGAGAATCCAAAAGTAAACCAAAATACCTACAACAAACTAATTTTTGATAAAGCAGACAAAAACATACACCAGGAAAAGGATACTCTAGTCAACAAATGATGCTAGAAAAACTGAATAATTATATGCATAAAGATGAAACTTGATCCCTATCTCTCACCATATATAAAAATTAACTCAAGATGCTATAAAGACTTAAATGTCAGATCTGAAACTATAAAAATCCTAGAAGGAAAAATGCTTCTGGATATTTGCTTAGGCAAAAAAAAAAAAAAAAAAAAAAAAAATTATGGCTAAAACTCCACAGGCAAATGCAAAAAAACAAAAATAAATAAGTGATACTTAATTCAACTAAAAACCTTCTGCATAGCAAAAGAAATAGTGAACAGATTAAATAAGCAACCTACTGAATAGGAGAAGATATTTACAAACTATGCATCACACTAAGGGCTAGTATCCAGATCTACAAAGAAGTCAAATTAGTCAACAAGGAAAAGCAGATTCCATTAAAAAATGGGCAAATGACATGAACAAGTGTCTCTCAAAAGAAGATATAAAAATGACCAACAAACATCCAACATCATTAATCATCAGGGAAATGCAAATTAAAAACACAGTGAGATACCATCTTACACCAGTCAGAATAGTCATGATTAAATATTCAAAAAACAATAGATGCTGGTATGAATGCTATGAAAAGGCAATGCTTATACAATGTTGCTGGGAGTGTAAATTAGTACAACCTCTACAAAAGCCAGCATGGAGATTTCTCAAATAACTAAAAGTAAATCTGCCTTTTGATACTACAATCCCACCAGTAGGTATGTACCCTACTAGGGAACAGAGAGGTTGTTATACAAAAAAGACATCTGCATGCATATGTTTATCACAGCACAATTCACAATTGCAAAGCAATATTTCAATAGAAATATAAAGCACTAAATGACAATATTAAAAAAAAGAAGAAAGACCTCAAATCAATTATTTGTTTCCACCTTAAGAAACTAGAAAAATAAGAATTTTTACACATTACTATAGATTTTCTACATAGATGATATTATCTGTGACTAAAATTTTACACTTTGCTCTCCAACATAAAAAAAGAAACTAGAAGAAGAAATTAGTTTCAAAGAAAATATAGCAACAATAGAGATCAAGAGTAGAAAACAAAAAAAACAGAAAGCATAAAAAAGATAAAGAAATGAATGAAACCAAAAACTGCTATTTTTGAGAAGATCAATGCAATAGATAAAGCAGGATCAGGAAAAACAAAACACAGACACTAATTACCAATATCAAAATAAAAAAAGGTGATGTCATTACAGATTCCACATATCAGCAAATAATTAAAATGACAATTTTGAGTAATTTTATGCCAAGAATTGAAAATTTAGGTGAAATAAAAAATGCCCTGAAAGTTGTACACTACCAAATCTCATTCAAAAAGAAATTCATAACCTGAAGAATGCCATAATGATTTTTAAAATTATTTTGTAAAAATAATTATTTGTAGAAAAGTGGCAAATTTTGTGGAGAAAATATAGTCTTTTGAACAAATGATGCTGGAAAAGTTTGATATTCATATACCAAAAAATAACCTTTGATCTTTATTTTATATATTAGAAAAAATTAACTAAAAATGGTTCGTAGGGGGTGGGCCAAGATGGTGACAGAACCGGTCAGAGTGTGACAGTGTCTGCATGGATGACTGTTCATAAAGAATAATCTGTGTCCATCTGTGTGTGCAAGTGGGTGAGCAAATATCCAACTGAGGAGAGACACAAGATCAAGAGTCCAAGGCCCTTCTGCAGAAGCAGTTGCAATTTGTTACTGCTCTGTATTCAGCACCCACCACACACAGAAGGATCTGCCATTCTCAGGGCACCTTTTGGGAAAAGACAGTAGAGATCATAAACCTCTTGAAACCTGGCACTGGCTCATACCACCACCTGTGGCAATGGCTGGGCACTGGCAGCAGGGACCACACAGAAGATGCAGGGAGGACATCTGAAGCGGAATTTCATTGGAGAATAAGAAGCCAGTGAATGCCATTTTGATGCCATTTTCTCAGTCCCAAGCCCAGTAGGGAACTTCTTTAGATCCCATGATCCTGGGCAGCCTGCATCCAATGACCTCCACATCCCTCTGGGATCACCATTGTTTGCCCAGAGAGGATACTCCCACTGCAACATACCAGCAAGACAGAAGCCCCACCCTCCCACACTGGATCAAGCACAAACATGTGTAATCAGAGTGGGAGACCTAGCAGTGGCTGACTTGGGGTGAGTCCTGGAGTTGACCCTCTTCCTCCAGCAGTTCGTGGAGTGTGTGACCTACATGGAAAGCAGCCCTCTTGGCCTGCAGGCTGAGAGCAGAGAAGAGGGGCTAGAAACTGTAACCCACTCCCAACTGCTGTCAAAAATGGCAGTGCAGGGGACATGCTGGTTTAAAAAAAAAGGTAAAGGAATCTGAAGTTTCAGAAATGGCCACAAGATAGATGTGTGTGTGTGTGTCTGTGTGTGTGTGTGTGTGTGTGTGTGCGTGTGTTTCTTTTATCTCTGCTCTCTCTACACATAGCTTTCTGTGACAGACTTCTGATTTGACCTGCCCCAATTTTTACCTCTTTTTTTCTTGCATATGGGTACATTTGAGGGAGAGTGCATCTTCAATTTTGTTGGTTGTTTTTTGTTTGTTTTTGTTTTGTTGTTTTCTTTAACTGTCTGTTTGTCTGTTCATTCATGAGCCAGTCTGCTTTCCTTCTTCTCTTTCTTTCTCTGCATCTGCATTCTTCCTTTCTTTGTTCTTTTACTTTTTCTTATCTCATCTTGGCTTCAGGGGACATACATATGCCCCCACTGCATGGGCAGATTGTAAGACAGCAGGAAGTGGGTTCCAGGGGGCCCACACATCAGTCACTGGATACTATGATCTTCAGATAGCTACTGAACTACAGCTTCTTCCATTACACTTTAATCAAATCTCAAAACTGCAAAAAGACAGCACAACTCCCCACCCCCAGTCTGGCATCAAAATGGAATAAATCCAGAGGATCTACATAAGGAAGAATAAAGGACTGAACAAACAGAAGTGAAAGCTATCCCCCCATCACTGAGCAACAAAATTAAAGAGGGGGACAAAGGGGGAGACATCAACAACAATGAAGAAGAACCAAAGGAAGAACACAGGTACCCTTCAGACTCCTGGGAAGACAGAACTTGAAAACACAGACTTCAGAACTCAAACAACAAAGAATCCCCAGAATGATCGGTCTCAAATCCAGATATCAAGATATTAGTAGAGAGAATGAATAGAAATGAGGTGAGACAAAAGGAAAGAATGGAAGAGTTGATAACTGAGATAACAGCAATAAATAATACAGTAAATAAAATAAAAAACAAATCTGACAAGCATGGAAAGCAGAATTAACCAAACAGAAGAAAGAATCTCAGTACTTAGGACCAAAATATGGAACTAACCCGAACTGTCAAAAACATATTAAGGAAGCTTAAAAAGATGGAACAACACTTCCAAGAGATGTGAAATTATATCAAGAGGCTAAACTTACACCTGATTGTCATTCCTGAGGCAGATAGGGAGACAGAGACCACCCTGGAACAAATATTCCATGAAATTATCCAAAAAACTTTCCATAACTCATCAGATATGTGACCATTAAAACACAAGAGATTCAGAGAACTCCTGTAAGGCATCAAAGAAGAAGACCATCTCGTAGGTATTCAGTAATTTATTTATACAAAATAGGTATAAAAGAAAAAATTCTAATCCTAAAGGCAGCAAGAAAGAAAGGTCAGACTACCTACCAGGAAAGACCAATTAGAATAGCAGCAGACTTATCTCCAGAAACGCCACAGGCTAAGAGATAGGATCCCAATCTTCAAAGTTCTCAAGGATAAACAATTCCAACCAATAATTTCTTACGAGCTAAGCTAAGTGTCATCAGTTATGGAGAATTAAAATCATTCCCAGACATTCAATCCATAGGAGTCTATACTGCCTCCAGTATTAGCCCTACAAGAGACACTTAAGAAGGTATTAACCATAGAAGAAAGAAAGAAAATATCGACCACATTCTTCCCAAGAATGCAGGAAAACAGAGAATCAACACAGCATGCATTGTGACTGCAAAATTGAAAACACACATATATACCAACCCCCAAATCAAAAGAAAACCAACAAACAAACAAAAATAACAAATAATTTTTTTTTTGAGTTAGAGTCTCATTCTGTCACCCAGACTGGAGTGCAGTGGCTGCTCCCAGCCACCGCAGCCTCGACCTGCTGGGCTCCGGCGATCCTTCCGCCTCAGCCTTCCAAGTAGCTGGAACTACAGGCACGCGCTAACATGCCTGGCTAATTTTTTGATTTACTGTAGAGATGAGGTCTCGCCAAGTTGCCCAGGTGGGTCTCGAACCCACGGGCACAGGCAATCCACTCACCTCAGCCTCCCAAAGCGTGGGATTACAGGCTGAGCCACCGAGCCCAGCTACAAATAAATTTTTTTAAAAGCCTCATGACAGGGATGAATTCTCACATCTCAATAACCAGCTGGAATGCAAATGGACTAAATGCACTACTGAAAAGACATAGAATGGCAAACCTGATAAAAAGACATGACTCTACAATTTACTGTCTCTGGAAACACATCTCACAACAAAGGATGCTCACAGACTTAAAGTTAAAGAATAGAAGACAAATTTAAGAAGAACAGGTTACAAAAGAAGGCAAGAGTTGCAATCATAATGTCAGACAAAGCAACCTTTAAGCTATCAAAAATTTTAAAAGAGCAGAGGGACACTACATAATGATAAAAGGTTCAATTCATCAACAAGAAATATCCATCCAAAACATATACACCATCTTTCATAAGGCAGCAACTAAAAAAACTAAGAAAAGATATTGACTCTAACACTATCATAATTAGGGACCTAAACACTACACTAACAACCTTACATAGGCAAAAAATCAACAAGGAGATCTGGAACTTCAACATGACACTTGACCAAATGGACTTAATAGATACCTACAGAACAGTACACTCAACAGTCACAGAATTTGCAGTCTACTCATCACCACGCAGAATGCACTCCCAAATTGACCACATCCTCGGTCATAAATCAAGCATAAATAAATTCCATAAGATCGAAATACTGCCATGCACCTTCTAGGACCACAGTGGAATGAAAATAAATATCACCACCAACAAAATTTCCCAAACTCATAAAGACATGGACAATAACACAGCATGATGCTGAAAAACTCCTGGTTCAACACAGAAATCACAACAGAAATTAAAAGATTCTTAGAAACAAATGAAAACAAAGAAAGATCGCACCAAATCCTCTGGGATGCCAGGAAATCAGTACTAAGAGGGGAATTTATATCTCTAGAAAACACATCAGAAAAATAGAAAGATAACAAATTAATAGTCAAAAAATTACCTAACGGAGCAGGAAAGGCAAATCAAATCCAACAGCACATCTCAAAAATTACCCATCATGTCCAAGTAGTCTTCATTCCTAGGAGTCAGGACTGGTTCAACATCTGAAAGACCATAAATGCAATTAAATACATCAACAGAAGTAAAAACAAGAACCACATGATTACATCATTATATGCAGAAAAAGCTTTCAACAAAATCCAGCATCCTTTCTTGATAAAAATTCTTGAACATTTAGGCATAAAGGGAACATACTTCAAAATAGTTAAGAGTCATCTATGATAAATCCAAAGCCACCAGATTGCTAAATGGACAGAAATTGGAAGCATTTCTCCTGAAAACTGGAGCAAGACAAGGCTGCCCATTCTCACCCCTCCTGTTCAACATGTGTTGGAAGTCCTAGCAAGAGCAATCCGATAAAAGAAGAAAATCAGGGGTATCCAAATAGGAAAAGAAGAAGTCAAGTTATCCCTCTTTGTTGACAGTATGATCCTACGCCTAGAAAACCACGAGAATCTATTAAAAACCTCCTTGCACTGATAAAGGACTTTGGCAAAATCTCAGGGTACAAAATAAATGTGCAAAAGATAGTTGCATTCTTATACACCAACAACAA
>CAUYQG010126181.1:0-68311 GCA_963574415.1 Tarsius wallacei | reverse complement strand
TAGCTGGAACTACAGGCACGCACCACCATGCCCGGCTAATTTTTTGATTTTTTATCTTTTTTTTTGAGTTGGAGTCTCATTCTGTCACCCGGGCTGAAGTGCAGTGGCATACTCATGGCCACCACAACCTCAACCCACTGGGCTCAGGTGATCCTTCTGCCTCAGCCTTCCAAGTAGCTGGAACTACAGGCATGCAACACCATGCCTGGCTAATTTTTTGATTTAGTGTAGACATGAGGTTTCACCAAGTTGCCCAGGCTGGTCTTGAACCCATGGGCTCAGGCAATTCTCTCACCTTGGCCTCCCAACGTGCTGGGATTATAGGTGTGAGCCACCACGCCCAGCCTATATTTTTATATTAAACTTATTTCAACAAACTTATAAGGTACATACTAATATTACTTTGAAATATGAGTTGTTCAAGATCACATAGCTGGTAAATAGATTTGAACCCAGGCAGAAAGTCTTCAAAATCTTCACTCTTAACCATTCTTAATCTACATTCTATTATACAAGCAAAATAAAAGCATAAGAGCCCTAGAATTATGGCTGATATCTTTGTATATAAATATCTTATGAGACATACAACTCCAATAGACATGAAAGAAAATATTTAGTAGATAGACATCTGTGTTATAAAAATTCAAAAGAGACTTTCTAAACTCAACTTTCAGTTTCTCCAAAGTACAGCACATCCATGTTAAAAAGGCCAAAAAATAAGAATGAATAGCTCTTAGAACACATCTCTAGAGTTATGCTAAATTTAACTTCGCTATCCCTTTGTTTGGGGGAAATTGAGAATTAAAGATATTAGTGTTGTATATGAGATGTGTTTCTTTCAAATGTACTTGCTATCGAATTCTCCAGCAGAAAAATTGAAAGAAATAACCACAAAATGAACATGGCAACAAGAGCTATTCTTAAAAGTTTATTAGTATTGAAATATTTTGTTATTAATATTTTAGAGCCTTCCTCAAAATTATATGCAATTATATGTAATTACAAGTGGGGGCCCTCCCCAAAAAATGAAAATATATTTTTGGAGGGCGAGCCCCTAGTACTACAGGTTTCCCCTGCTAAGTATTTTAGGAACCCATCAGCATCAGTGTACCAACTAGTGCAGTGTGAGAAACTACATTTGACTTGAGTTAATTCTTTTTGGAGATTCTTTCAATGCACTTGCCCATTTCATGATGGGTGATTTACATGAACAATCTGCTCATGCCACACTGAGTGATCGGCAGTTTTTGACCAAAAACAGCAAGAACCTTGGTCCCACCCTCCCTATTCACACCACCCCACTCAAGCAACTTCTTTTTGTTTCCCTGGATGAAAAAAGTCATCAATGAGAAACATTTTGCCCATGTGAAAGAGGTGAAACAAAATACGGCAGAAGTACTAAAATGCATCAAAACTGATTAATTCAAAAGCTGTTTTGAGCAGTGGAAAAACAATCTCAATAGGTGTATTTCTTCAAAAGGAGAATATTTTTACAGTGACTGAAGTTTAGACATGTAAAAATAAATACACAATTTTTTAAATAAATAAATTCCTTTTTCGGGGGTTCCCTGTCATATATAAACTATAAACAAAGAAATGGATAGTGTGGAAATCGGTGGATGTGCTAAATACTTCTCCAAAGTATAATTAAGCAAGTTAGCCTTGAAATGAAATTTCAATGTAGCATCAAATCTTTGATAATCATTTAATTCCAAGAAATGCTTTTCTTTATTAAAGATTACTTAAGTATGACTTGAATAATTTGCCTAGAAAAAAGTATAAGCTGAAGTTAACTCCTGTAGCTGTTTGCATGTCCTTTCATGTTAATGTCATGAGTAGAATAACGAGATAAAAATATTTTATTTATCTGACCCTCTGCTCAATTTTCCCTTCTAATAATACTTATTAGAATAAATTTTCTACTAGATCTCATACTAGATATGTTTTTAAGACATGGAAATTTTATCTCCTCTCTCTGAATCAGGCCCCCTCTTGGAACATAAGAGGATAATTTTTAAGGAGATAGATGGCATTGAATCCTATTTAAATGTACATAATTATCTTTCCAAAAATTATACATCAAATTGTTTTAGGTATTGGAGGCTAATATAGAAATTAAATGCTGCCGGGCTCTGTGGCTCAGCCTGTAATCCCAGCACTTTGGGAGGCCGAGGTGAGTGGATTGCCTGAGCCCTAGTGTTCGAGACCCGCAACTTGGCAAGACCTTGTCTTCACAATAAATCAAAAAATTAGCCGGGCGTGGTAGCACACGCCTGTAGTTCCAGCTCCTTGGAAGGATCGCCAGAGCCCAGCAGGGTGAGGCTGTGGTGGCCAGGAGCGTGCTACTGCACTCCAGACTGGGCAACAGAGTGAGACTCCAACTCAAAAAAAAAGGAAAAAAGGAAAAGAAATGCATAGTTTTTTTAGAAAAATAAACAATTGTGCTCGTAACTGAGAATAGTCTACCATATATTTTGTTACTTATGGCAAATAATATTGTGCAATTTTTGGTTTGGTAAATGTCATACCATCAGTAAGGGGACATCAGGCCACAACAGAGGGAAATATGTGCTTTTTGACAATTTGATCATCCCTTTATATAATAATACCTTATCTCTGCTTAAGGGCTATTTAATTGTAGTCATAGAAGGGCCAGGCTCAGAATTCTGCTGCTCAGTGGGGAGAGAACTGAGAGTAATTCCAAAGAAATACAGTCCAATCTTTTTAGTTATGACTTACATTGCTTTTTTTTTTTTTTTTTTTGAGTTGGAGTCTCACTGTGTCACTAGGCTGGAGTGCAGTGGCACACTCTGGGTCACTGCAGCCTCAACCTGCTGGGTTCAGGCAATCCTTCTGCCTCAGCCTTCCAAGAAGCTGGACCTATAAGGTGCATGCCACCATCCCAAATAATTTTTAAAAAATTTATTGTAGAGACAAGGTTAAGACCTTGTTGAGACCATGTTGTCCAGGTTGGTCTCGAATCTGTGGGCTCAGGCAATCCTCTCACCTAAGCCTCCCAAAGTGCTGGGATTACAGGCATAAGCCACCATGCCCAGCTGACTTGTGTTGTTATTAACGCTAATTAGCTCACAAGCAATTGGTGAATGCGGGAGTAATGTCAGTATGCATTGATTGTTGTGTTTCTGTGAAAGTTTTTTTTTTTTTTTTCTAGGCAAGAAGAGCCAAAAGAGAGGGAATAAAATTGTAAACTTTATCAGGAAAGGAAATATCCCTCAGCTGGGTTGCTGCACAGGCAAGGAGGCCTTTCATCTCTGTGCTAACAGGTTCATATCAGAGGACCTTGCGCCCAACTTGCAACTCTCTCTGGTGGTCAAAGCTCTCCTTGCACAAGTGTTCCCTCAGTGCCCACAGCCAGCATGTCCAGTCTACGGTATTTGCAAATTTTTATATCCTTTGAGGTACTCCACAGTCTGTCCAAATCATCTCCAAAGCCAAAACTACTGTTCTCTTAGGGCTCGAGATGAAAAGTTACACAGGTTTTGGTTGTCTGTCCCAACATGACTTTTCAATAAACCCTATTATTTTGAGTGTGTGAATTTGTGAAAGCATACTCTTTTGTATATATCATGTTATCACAGAATACCTTCATTGCTAAAAGGCATTTTATGTGTAATGAGGAGTGAGATAATCATTTGAGTTTAGGTAGTTAATCATTTGAGTTTAGGTATTTAGAATAATAATTTCATTTTTAATAAAGAGCTATTTATTAACATATTCAGTTCAGGAGACAGTTTGCAGTCAAATGATTTACTTTATGTTATGAGTTAAGTTTTATCCTTAACTAAAAAAAAAATCCACTAAAAATAGATGGTTGTCCCAACACTCTTCTTTCTATGTTTTAGTCTGCTACTAAGACTATAATTTGATCTATACCATGAGGCCACAATGCCAGCCTGGGGCCCCACAAGGCTCTGGCCACTTTAAACATACATTTTGGGTTGCAGACATGAAACGATAGTCCCTGGCCATTTTTCCTAATATCCTTACTAGTTTTTCCTCTAAATCAGGACTCCTCAGATAAGTATGATATAAGACAGCTGGCCTCAATGCAAGGAAATTATGGTAAAATGAAAAAGGTAAAGCCTGAATAATAGGCATTGTGATGGTTAATTTAGATGTCAGTTTGGATTAACGAATAACTACAGAACTGGTAAAACATTACTTCGAGGTGTGTCTATTAGTGTGTTTCCAGAGGAGATTGGCATGTGAGTTGGTTTACTGAATGCAGAAGATTTGCCCTCAATATGAGCAATTGGCATCCAATTAACGTGCAGTCCAGATAGAAAACAAAGGCAGAGAAAAGGCAATTTCCACTCTTTTTTAAATCCTGGAGCTGAGATGTTGTTCTTCTCCGGTCTCTGAACAAACTGAACTCCAGAGTTTCTGACCTTTGAACTCCAGAACTTAACCAACTGCCTCCCAGTTTCTCAGACTGTCAGCTTTGGACTGAGAATTACACCATCAGCTCTCCTGGTTCTGAATCTTTTGGACTTAGATTGAGCTGCACTACCAGCACCCCAGGGTCTCTAACTTGCAAACTGTAGACCGACTTCTTAGCCTCCATAATCACATGAGCCAATTATCCTAATAAATCCTCTTTCATTTGTCTATCTATCTATCTATCTACCTACCTACCTACCTACCTACCTACCTATCCATCCATCCATCCATCCATCCATCCATCCATCCATCCATCCATCCATCCATCATAATGGTTCTTTTTGGAGAACCCTAATATAGTCATTAAAAAGCCAAACCCACGTCACAGGCATAATCTTTGGAATAAAAGGAAATAAGACATATGGCAATTTCTTCCCATATTGTAAAAGACTGACCTTGGGAATAGAAGTAAAATTCCTTAAGAAGAACAAGAAATCCTGTGTATCTTTTATCAAAAGAGTTTTGGGAATCAGTTGTGGTTAACTAAATAGAACACATTTGTACTTAGGGCAATTAAATGAAATGTCTGTGTGTCTAACTGATAACAACCCAGAAATATATTTGAGATCAATAAATTATCTGCATTAATAACTTTGGCATAAATCATGGCACTCAATATGTTTCCCTTGGAATGGAATAATTGTTATTTTTATTTTTTAGTCCTTTTAGTCCCCCAGGGTTCCTTTTGAAAGTTTTATTTGTATGCAACAAAAAAGGAATAAATTATAAAATAAAAGTAGATTATTTTTTAAAACTCAAGAACAAAGGACATTTTTAAGGCAAAACCTATTGCTATCACTTAGACTGTAAACAAATGCCTGTTTCACTTCTGCACAATCCCTTTCTACTTGGTGACTAATTGAATTATTCAGAAGGAAAGCATAAGTTAAAGTTGTTATACTGGAAAATATTTGTGAATATACATACTTATGTACATATTTCTTAGTTTATGTTGCTATAAAGGAATATATGAGACTGGGTAGCTTGCAAAGAATAAAAAGACTTTTCTGTCTCACAATTCTACTGGCTGGAAGATTGGACATCTGATGAGAGCCTAAGGCTGCTTCCACTTGTGGTAGAAGGTGAAGGGGAAACAGTGTGTGCAGAGATCACATGGTATAAAAGGAAGCAAGAGTGATGGGGGGAGGTGTCAGACACTTTTTAACAACCAGCTCTCACAGGAACTAATAGAGTAAGATGTCACTCACTCTCCATCCCCTTCAGGAGGCATATTAATCTATTTATGAGGGATTCACTCTCATGACCCAAACACCTCCCATTAGGCATTGGGGATCAAATTTCAACATGAAGTTTGGAGGGGTCAAATATCCAAACCATAGCAACATATATATTCAATCTTGTTTGTAAAAAGAAAGTTCTTTCTCATTCTTGATCATTAAAACAGAACTTAGAAATAACAGTCAAATGGGGTTGTAAGCTCTTTACATCACAGGGATAATGGTTTCTGTCTATAAATACAAATAACTTCCTACAAGTCAAGAATAAACTCTCCTGAGAAGAATAAAGGTGGCTTATGGGGAAACTACTAAACTTGTCAGAAGCCACACTTTGCACAAAAGTTGAGAGTGGCTCAAGAATTTCTGTAGAGGCATTCATCAACAAGGGTACCTGCATAATCAACATTTGTATACCTAACCCTGAATGTACCCCACATCTTTGTAATAAAAAAAATTAGAAAATAAAAAGAATTGCTGTAGAAATATGGATTGTTGCCTGAACGTTATGATGGGCCATTATTTACATTATTATTAATTTGCACCTTGAACTCTGAACCTGATTTTTTGTTCTTATTTTATTCATTAAGACTATACCTGGGTTATTGGAGCAGACTTTAAGCATACCTCCTTCAGAAGTTCAAACTTGAGGATCCATGTACAACATGGAATTCTGTGAAAAACTCCTCCAGTGCACAAATGTATCTGAGGGCAGAAAGATGGTGGTCTGGTGTGAGGAGTAAGAACAGACAATAAAGTGGAGTAGAAGACATTCCTCTAGCTTTCCTCAAAACCAGGAAATAAGTTAAGCACCCTTGCTTCCACCATCCTATGACTTTTTGGTTCTCTGGATTTGAAATGTTTAGAAACTGTTAGATGCACCTTCTTGTCTGATCTCAGAAGATAAGCAGGGTCAGGCCTGGTGTTAGTACTTGGGGGGAGAAAATGCTAGAAAAGAAGAACAATGACCTGGTAATGAAGCTGCTTGTTTTCTTCCCCTTTTCCCTAAATATTATTAAGGACGAGCCAAGAAAAATTAAGAAATATTAACTTGTCATTGAAATTCAAGATTCCACTTCTACTAGATTAAAAAAAGAATGCTGTATGTGAGAGGTGGGCGTCTAACTCCCTCACCTAATACATACCATGTCTATTACAATCAGAACAATCTTTCTCTTTTTAGATTAGTCTACTCCATGAATCTTTAGTTGTTTTGTACCTAAAAGCTGTAGAACAGTGTCCTCTGAAAAATTATAAATTTAAAAAATGTTCACATATAGCCTACTGCTTGGTAACATAGGGAAAATGACTACTAAGAAGAGGGCAGAGGGGTTACATTCCAGGAAACATAAGAGGATGGCAAATAGAGAGTCCATACCCTTTGACAAGGAGAAAGAAAAATTCCAATATTTAAATCAATAATACAAATATGCACAACCTGTACCAGCCTTTGTATTTCCTGTATGGGCAGAATTGAGTCTGTGATTAGCCATTCCCTATAGTTGTCATGTAGGCAACTCATCCGTCCCTGTCCCCACCTTCCCAAGATGCCACTGATGCACTGGTCAACAGTACAGACTTGGCTTCACTTCTCTGAACACCTGGGTTGTGCACATGGCCCTGCATATGATTGGCAGTTAACTGACACAGCCACCCAGAAGCTAATAAGCTGCTAATTTAATTTATATGTGAAGGCACAAGACCTAGAATAGCAAAAACAATTTTTAAAATAAGAAAAAAATTGTAGGTATTACTACTTCATTTCAAACCTAATCAAGTAATCAAGATGTGGAATTAGCATATGACTAGGCCCATAGATCAATGGAACAGAATTAGTAGTCAGAAATAGACCCACTCATAAATTGTCAAAAGACATGTGACAAAGTGCGGGGTAATTTAATAAAGAAATATTTCAGCAAATGGTGCAGGAACAATTGGACATGAATATGCCCCCACTCTCCCTCCCAAAATGAAACTCTATCGTTTCTTCACACTATATGTAAAAATTAGCTCAAAATAAACCATAGACCTAGATATAAAAACTGAAACAATAAAATTTCTAATTAAAAATGTTGGAGAAAAATGTTTGTAAGTCCCAATTTTAAAAAAAGGTTTCATGGTACACGTGATGGCAAATTTTCCGCATCAGTTTACTTAGATTATGGTGAATGTGGTTAGTGGTCGGGCCAAATATTAGTGTAAATGTTGCTATAAAAATGTGTTTTAGACGTGATTAACATTTACAATCAGTGGACTTTAAGTAAAGCAGATTACCCTTCATAACATGTCAGGCTGAAAGAAACCATTGAAAACCTTAAGAGCAAAGGGTGTGGTTTCTCAAAGAACATAGAAATTTTGTCTGAGATTCCAGCCTTTGAGTTCAAGATTGCAACTTCAACTTTCTTTTATTTATTTTATTGTGACAACAAAACAACATGAGATCTATCTTCTTAAATGTTTACATGAACAATGCAGTATTGTTAACCCTAAGTACAAGTTCATACAGCAGCTCTCTAGAACTCTAACATCTGGCATGACTTAAACTATAACCATGGGACAACAACTACCCATCTCCCACACCTTAGCCACTGATAAGCACCATTTCATGTTCTGCTTCAATGAGGAGGAGTTTGGCTATTTTAGATACCTCACATAAGAAGAATCTTGTGGTATTTTTTTCTTCTGTAGAAATGTTCTATTGGCTCTCTGGAGAACCCAGACTAATGTAACAAACAAAAGACATGAATAAGGAAATGAAAAGACAAATTACAAACTAGAAGAAAACTTTTCTTCTTTTACATGTTTCTTTTTTAAACATATATCTGATAAAATACTTATATGCAGATATATAAATAACTCTTAAAATTCCATTTAAAGAAAAAAATTCAATAAAGAGTAAGAAAACAATTTTTACCGACATCTCACTAAATAGTATAGATAGATGGCCAATATGGATTGTAAACAAGCATATTGAAAGGGGCTCAATATAATTTGTCACTAGATAAATATAAATCAAAGTCACAATTATATACATTTTCACACCTACCTGAATGGCCAAAATTAAAAATCTGACAAAATCAAGTGCTGATAAAGATTTGGAGTAACTTGATATTTTATATACTGCTTTTGGAAATGTAAATGGCATGGCCACTTTGAAAACAGTTTCATAATATCTTATTATATTGAACATGAACTTACCATATGAAATCCTACTCTTACCAGGGAAATTAAAAATATATATCCACCCAAAAACCTGCAAATAGATGTTTTTGCAAGTCTTTTTTGTAATCACAAAAAACTGGGAATATTTCAAATATCTTCTACCTGATAAATAGATAAATAAGTTGTGGTGTATCCATACAATAAAATACTGTTCAGGAATAAAAATCAATTAGTTACTGTTACATACAACGACAGTAATACAGATCAATTTCAAAAGCACAATGTTGAATAAAATTAATAAGAAATGAAAGACTTCACATTGAATGATTTCATATATGTGATATTATGAGAAAGACAAAATCATTGATATAGAAATCAGATCACCAAGGGAATTTTGGTGTGATAGAGCTCAAATACTTGATATATTTGAATATAGTGGCCATTGTTCTACTATATATATTTGACAAAACTCAGCAACTACTACTTAATCAGAATGTATATATGTTGTCTTAAAGTTACACTTCAATAAAGATGACATAAATAAAATTAAATATGAAGATGAATCTAATTCACCAAAATTTTTTACAAATATGGTTCCAATTAAAGGCTAAAACTGAAACTAGAATTGCAAATGCTGTTTTATCTCAGCAATGATGATCATGAGTGTTTCTCTTTCTGAAAGTGAAATCATTATAGCATCAAAATACTTTTTTAAGTTAAAAATTAATTTGATCATATATTTGGGACTGTGCTACTCTATTTCAAATTCATATTAGATGCTTGTGATGATTTTAGACAAAAAAAAATTAAGATCAAATGATATGACAACTTGAGAATGTTAATCCCAAAAAGCCGAAATTCAAAGAAAATGGATTTTAAAAACACTCGTGGATAGAACACAAGAGAGAGAAATGCAATACACAGACTTTTTATTAAATGTAGATAAAAGTTGATAAAAGACTACAACAACAATGAAGATATATTCAATTTTCAACCTTGATTTTACATAGAATATTAGGTAGGAACAGAGATAAATAACAAAAAATTAGTGTGTCAGGAAATCTATATTGAATAGAGAACATTTGATTTTATTTAAGATGTGCAAATAAATATTAAACACAGAATTGGACATTTTTGTTTTTGTGGTTTTTTAATTTGTTTAGATTTCATGGATAGGAAGATAAAATTGAAATTTAAGATAAATGTGTGCTGTGTAGTTTGTAGTATGAAAAGCACAGTTGGCTATAATTTGTTCCTTATCTCATTTGCTCAGATCTCACTAAGATGGTTCAAAATAGATCACTGCCTGCAGTAATCAACAATTCTAGCATTTTATTCACTTAAACTCTCCCTTTGATATACTTATTCAACTCCCATGTTTGGAATTTTTGTAAAGCATAAAGATAATTTTGTAATCATATCTAATAACATTGTACTCTGAGCTTCATTCTGTCAATGCATTTCATGTACAATAAAAATATTAATCCTAGTTTTCATTGCACTTAATACTTGCAAAGGGATTTTTATGGTATCAAACAATTTAAGACCTGACATGGATCTCGGATGTTATCTAATCCAACATACTCTGTCCGCATTCACATATATTATTTTGATTGGAAATTGCTGACCTGTTTTTCTCTCATCTGCATTTCCCAGTGTCCCTCAAGACATATATGCCAACTTTAAACTTACTACTCATTTTAATGCAAGAATGCAAACCAAAGTATATACAGTGTCTGTTTTCTTCAGTGCCTACTAGCAGTCCATAAATTATTCTTTCCTTACCTTATTTCCCCTGCTCTTTTGGCAAGAAAAAAATATTGATTTCCTTGTCTTATTTTTTATTTTAATCGCATTATGACATAACTTTAGGCTTGATCTCCTCATTTAGAACAGTAAAATCTCAATCCCACAATCTTTAAAGTTCTCCTACATATTTATGCTACGTCTTTTTCTATAACAGTGCTAACATTTAATTGATTTTAAATCAATTAAACAGTGTTTAAATTGATTTTTAACAAATAAAAACTCTAAAAAATGTTTAACATTTGTTTGTCATTTTATCAGGTTGGTGCCTAAGTTTGCAGCCTTTTTTACTTGCCCATGGAATGAGCAAACATGATGGTTGACTGGCCACAGTTCATCACATTTGCCAATTCTCAGGTTGACTGACATGGATCATCATGGATTAAAGGGTATAAATGGTCTTCATTTAAAGTCTGATGGTCTTCCAGAAACTTGAGAATCACTCAGGTCAAAATAGCCCTCTTTGAAATGACAAAACCATTTTCTTGCCGTGCTTTCCCTGATGACTTTCTCTCCGAGCACAGCACAAATCTTTCAAGCCACCTCTACTGCCTTTACTCCTCCATTAAACTCAAACAGAAGAATATGTTGGAAGTGTTCCTTTTTTTCCACTTAACATTTCATCTTCTTTAGCCCACAAATAGCACTAACTTTCTTCAAATCTGCAAAGTGCAAGGCATATTCATAAGCACAACATTGTCACTCCAAATGACAAACGATAAACAAACTCACATTATCACAATGTTGCCATGCCAAAAACAAACACCTCGAACTCATGCATCAACTCAGTAGTTTAGTTCAATGACTTTAGTTTAATAAATTGCAAAATAAGCAAAACCAGTTCCAATCTTTGCATTCCTTATATAATTGATGTCACCACCATAATCTTAATTGTGTTTATTGCTATTAAGGGAGTCCTATGTCTAAAGGTAACTAAACTGTGAGGACTCTTCCCAACCAATGTCCCATATTCACATTTTCTTCACCCTCACTGTCTCAGTCTTAGTTCAAGCCCTTATTAACTCGCAACTGGAAAATAAAATAATGTCTCACTTTTTTCCCCTTACTGAATCTCATTCTGCTCCTAAATATCTTACCCCTTTGTAAGTTTTTGTTGTTGTTGCTCATCTACACAAAAATCATTTATGGTTATTAATATTTGCATATTTCACAAAATTCTCATGCATCTATCCCCATGCTATCTTTAACAGTATCCTTCCTTTTCCATGTTGATTTGGTATCTTAGTCAGCTTGGGATGCCAAAAAAATACCATAGACTACATGTCTTAAACAATAAATTCACAGTTCTGGAAGCTGGGTAGTCCAAAATCAAGGTGTTGGCTTATTTAGTCCCTGGTGAGAGTTCTCTTTCTAGTTTGTAGATGACCACCTTCTTATTGTGACCTCACATGGTGATGGTGGGAGACTCTGTAAAGGTCCTACTTCCAAATACATCAGAGGTTAAGGACTTAAACATATGAATTTGGGAAGATGACAATTCAGTTCACAGTACCTAACATCTGGCAATGCATTCTAACATTGTAACTACAGAAGTCTATACATCATGGCTCGAACTTTTTCCATCTTCTTTTCTCTAATTTCCTCTACTTTTTTCACCTTCACAGCTTTATACTGATCTTTCCATGCCCTAACATTATCCTCTGAATTGATCTGAGAAAATCCTACCCTTCATGAAAGGCCTTGCTTAAATGACCTAGCAGTCAAGATGCTTGGGACTTTTGTTTTGTTTTGTTTTTTTAGCTTTGGCAGTGCAAACTTAGTACGTTATTTAACATTTCTGTTGATTTCATTAACTTTCAAATAAGAATGCTGAACTAAAAAATGTCTGAGATGCTGCTGACCCATGAAATTATGATTCTGAACAAAAGTTTCCCAGATAGCCCGCGCGATCTTTAACCTCTATTGCCCTGAACATCACTAAATTCCCTTATTCTAGAACACAGCCCATACTTCTCTGTATCTGACTTAGCTGTCTACATTTGGTGTATATTTTGGGAGTTCCTTGAAGGCAATGTTCTCTTAGTATCCGAAGCATATGTCTTTTTTTGCCTCCCCCCCCCACCCCAATATCAAATTTGCTTATTTTAGCTCTTTGGGCAAGTTTAAACACATAAATGAAGGGTAGAAGCCAGTGAGACTCATTAGAAAAGTTATTGTTAAACTGATATAATATTGCCCATCATAGGTATCAGTACATATTTTAAATTCTTTTTCATAAGGAATGGAGGACAGGAAGAATGAGAAATAACTTTAACAATTTTTTAGATGAAGGCATAGAAATATAATCATATTAATGACTCCATTAAGTTAGCAATGGAGCTGGAAATAAAAATTGAAGTATCATTTTCATTGTTTTTTTTCACTCTTGCTTGCTAAGAAAACAAATTTATAGATTTAACATAATATTTATACCAGTTATAACCTACATAATAGCTTTATAGTTAAAAATTATTTTGAAATATCATTTACTGAAGTATTTAAGACATCTTACATCCTGTATAATATAAAATTAAGCTCTATGTGTGGAACCTAAGTTTAAAAAAGGCAAAATATTTTTTAACCATCCTTGTCTCCTTTGAAAATTATCTCTCAAAAGCTGCATATTTGCCTCCAAAATAATACACATGATGAATGAAATTATGGACTAAGACCAATAAAATAAAATAAAAAATGAGTACCTACAAATGAAGAGTGTCAAAGAGAAGACCATAATATCAGTTCAAAATATCAACAGTTCAAAGAATCAAAGAGTAATAACTAAGACATAATAAAAATAATAACGGTATGGAATTTTAGGGCAAAGCAAGAGAAATTACTCAATAAAATGATTTTCGACTTGCAAAATAAAATCTTAAATGAACTCAATTTGGAAAACATTTAACAGGAAATGAGGAAATTGACCATGTATTTTCAGCTTCCTGTTCTACTATGATTTGGTTTCTAGGTGAAGGTCAGCACGTGGGACTGATCAGTCACTATGTGTCTTTGTCTACTTTGAGGTAGACACTTCCATATGTCCTGCATTTCTAAACTAAGGCATACTTTTAAAGGCCAACTTTATAAACTTAGGGTTTATTTTTTTAAATGGCTATGAATTTAGAAGAGGAACCTACTTTAAAGTCTCAGCAATTCCACTTAGTAATTTAGGGTCCTTGGATAATTGATGGAAAAGGAATAAACCCCAATGGTTTTATAGGATTAAATGAATATGTATGCATAAAAGTACTTAGGAGGGCATATTTTACATATATGTAGAACAAATATTTGTTAAGTATGCACTTGAAATTAAGCACCATATGTGTTATTTAATATTTTCTTTGAATACCTGAATAAAGACAATTGTAAAAAGACAGGCTAATTTGGGTTAGATTTCTTTTATGAAGTAATTACCTCCTTGTGTTCAAGTATTTATAAATACCAAAAGAAAACAATATTGTAAAACATTATTACTGAGACGTATTTACTCAAAAGTAGTTCAGAGCATGAGTATCTCAGTTCAGCAATATCATCAATAATTAACCAAAATGTCAACTTAAAGGCCTATCAAATGCCATTTACACTTCTTGACATTTTCTCTAATGATTGATTATACACGGCAGGCAATTTTAGTCATTACTTTCTTTAGAGGATTCTGATGCTGCTATTTTAGTTCCAGGAGCTCACAGCAGTCTTCTAACTTGTTACTTTCCAAACCATGATTACAAGAGGATGGGCTATCTTTTCAGTTTCATAGCATCATTTACTACAAGCCTCACTCATTACTACCAGGAAATTGACAGAGTGAACAGCCCTTTTGTGTAATCGCTAAGGAATTCTAGAAAGGTTGTTCATGTCAATGGAAGACAACTTCTTGGATTTTTCCGAAACAAATGTTATTTTTAACATGTTCTGTGTATGATGAATAAATTTATGTGAACATCTAAAATAGATCAATAATATTTGAGTAAAAGCCGATATTGAGTTGTAGAACATATTTTGAGAAATAATTTTATTATTTTAGTTTGATAAGCTTAGTCTGCCTCATTCATCAATAGTAATCTACTCAAATTATTTATTGTCTACTATTATTATTGTTACATCTTAATTATACCTGCTAGTTGCTTGGATATGGATAATGATATTTATTATCTTTTAATCCTCAAATCAGTGCTTAGCAATTGCCAGTATCATGACAATTTTACAGATGAGAAAACTGAAGTTGCCAAAACCAATTAATATAGTCAAGGTTAACCAAATAAATAAGCATGAGTGGGATATAAACTGAGAGTATGTTTTTATTACAGGTATGATACTGTGTTGGCTACAGTAACACTACAATCTATTATGTTTGCTCGTTTGTTTGAGTTTGGGTCTCAGTCTGCTGCCCAGGCTGGCACAACCACAGCTCACCACAGCCTCAATATCCTGGGCTCAGATGATTCTCCAGCCTCAGTCTTCCAAGCAGCTGGGACATCAGGCGTGCACTACCAAACCCAGATAACTTTCTAGAGTTTTTTGTAAAGATGAGGTCTCACTATGTTGTCTAGGCTGGTCTCGAACTCCTAGGCTTAAGCGATTTTCCCTCTTTGGCCTCCCAAAGTGCTGGGATTACAGACATGAGTCATTGTGTCTGGCCAAGGATTCTAAAACATATGAGGTACAGTACTTATTCAAATATAAAATGTAATAAAAAATCACAAACTTTTTATTAATAAATTTTGTTGTTTAGGATAGTTTTAAATTTACAGAAAAATTGTAAAGATAACAGAGTGTTCCTTATACCCTTACCTCCTTCCCCTATTGTTAATACTTTGTTAGTATGGTACATTTCTTACAATTAATTAACAAATATTGATACATTATCATAACTAAATTCCATACTTTATTCAGAATTCTGTAGATTTTACCCACTGTCCTCTTTCTGTTGTAGGATTCTATCCAGGATATCATGTTACATTTAGTCATCCTGTCTTCTTAAGGTTCTCGTAGTTGTGACAGTTTCCCAGACATTGCTTGTTTTTGATGACCTGACAATTTTGAAGGCACAGATTAAGTATTTTGCAGAATGTCCCTGAACTGGAATTTGTCTGATGTTTGTCTCTCATAATTAGACTAGAGTTACGGGTTTTTGAAAGGAAGACCATGGAGGAAATTTTCCATTTTCATCATATCATATCAACATGACTTTTATCACTATTGATATTGATCTTGATCACCTAACTGAACATAAACTTTTAAAAATAATTAAAATTGGCCATTGCTTTGTTAAACTTTAGTGTGTTCATGTGGCTCTTTGAGCTGTGGCTGCCATGTTTCCTAGCTTTGGCCCCCTCCCATACCTTGGGGAGGTGAATCTCCTTTCTCTCTCTCTCTCTCTCTAATTTCCTTTATAAATAAATTATATTTTCTAATCTAAACAAAAAGGAAAATAACTAAAATCAATGTGATAAATATTCAAAACAAACACCTGAACAGAGGTACCAGAAATGAGGATAAGTGAAACATAAATCATGCTTCTTAAATCTTTACCAATTATTTATTTACTTTCTCTGTCACTTACTGAGGAAAAGATATTACACTACGATACCCCCAAATGATTGTGAATTTGTCTATTTTTAACTTTTAGTTCTGATTTTTTTGCTTAATATATTTTAAATTTGTATTAGCATCATTAATATTCAAAATTGCTATATCTTCTTGGTGAATATAATATTTAAATACTATAAATTGTACCTCTACTGCAATACCTCTAATACTGCTTTTCTTACAGTCTAAATTTAGTTATTTATGATATATGGCAACTTAAGCTTACTTTTTTGGTGTCTACATCATATGTAATTATTCTAATCCTCTTACTTTCTACTATTCTATATCCTTGTATTCTATATCTATCTTCTAAAACTAACATGCTGTTGTGTTTTATTTGTCTAGTCTGTGAATTTTTGTCATTTAATGAAGGAAGGAATACTTAATGTAATTATTCATAAGTTTGGATCTCTGTCTACTATTTTAGTAAGTTCTGTATATTCCACCTTCTCTATGCTTTTTTCTCTACCTTATCATTTTTTCTTAAAATTGTATTTATTCCATTTTCTCCTGCATTTGTTTGTTACATAAATTACTAATATTATAGATATTACCCTATAGATTAAAATATACATCTTTTGATTTCCAAGCATTAACATACTATATTTAACTTCTTTCCATATATGTTATAGTTACTCCCTGTCTAACTTAACTGCTATTGTTGCATAAATTTGAATTTTAAAAGTCATAATCCTCAGGAGACATTTTATTACTATTACTGTTTCTTGTTGTAAAAGCAATACTCATTTAGATTTAGGCTACTCATTACCCATTTGTATTCATTTTTTTCTACTCTTTCTGAACTTTCATCTGTAATATTTTTCTGGTATTGTTTTCTGTTATTCTTCATAAATTGGAAATAATAGTGGTTTCCTCTTCTGAGCATTGATGTGAAGGGCTAACCACAGTGCTTGGAAGAGCATTAGCACTCAAAAAATATAAATCATTATTTTTAGTGCCATTAATGATGATGATTATGTGGTCAATAGGGGTTAAACTGGACAGTTTTGCCAGGTTTTAAAATTCAAACATTCCTTAGTGAGTAGGAGATATAAAACATGGCTATTAATGATATTAGCTTTATATTTTCTCAATGATTATTTCGCTTTTTTTTAACTTTTAACTTTTTATTTTAAAGATGTGGGGCAATTCACAGTTAAGTATACAAATATTCATTATGCAGGTACCCTTGTTGATGAGGTGCCCCCCCCTTCCCCAGGCAGATTCCCACTACGGCCAATTCCACCTCCCTGCTCCCCCATCCCCCGCAGTTTCTTGCTACTGCCAATCCTTTTCTTATGGTATTACAATAGTTGAAACACAAGTAGAGAAGTTTGCTCTGCAGTTGTCAATTGATTTTCTTCTCTATGGTCCTTCCTTATCTTCTCTTTCTCTTCATTAATGAGTTTCTTCTCTTTTCCCAAAGTACCACTATATCAAAGTGCCTTTTTAACATGATTTTTGTTCATCCAGGTAACAATTATAGTTAATAATGTATTGTATGGCACTAAGATAAATATGGTATAGTAGAAAAAAATGAATTATTCAAGGTAACTAGAAATAAATATATTCATATTCAATATGTTCATATATACAATAAGTTCAACCTACATAACATATTAAAACTATACCTCTTTCATGAATAAGATTGTTACAAACATCAGTTAACGATCTATTTTCTGATTAATAGAACATTTAAGAAGTGAGTTGAAATAACTATATTTCCATTGGCTTCTATGTCATTTGTGCATTTTAAAAGTTTCAACCACTTCTTAAGAAGTTGAATTAAAACTTTAAACCAACTGCAAAGGAGTTTTAGAGAATGTGCATTTGGAAGAGATTAACAAAGGAATTTATTACTTTGAGGCTAATTTGTTTTTAATTATAGTTAGAAAAATTCAATCTATTGGTTCTTCATGTGAGGCAGCCTTTTGATGAAAATGAAAATTACTGGAGTGGATAACTTGCAAACTTTAAATCAGGAAGATTTATTACAGGTCAAGGAAATAATTTTGGTAAAAAGTGGAAATAGGAAATAGGAAAAGAATAATGGTTTTACAAAAGGAAGAGTAGGAAAAAAATTGTTTGTTGAATATGCTAAGTTAAACTGAAAAATAAATGTTTTCTCTAACTTAAGATGAAAAAAGTGTTGATTTTGCTAAATTAAATTATTTTAAAGAAACCAAACATTGAAAAGAAAGAGGAAAGTAATATTACAAGTGAAAACACAAAAATCACTGAATTTCTCATGTGCAAGACACTAATGTATGAAAAAGTATGTCAAGTATTGAACATTTTCACTTACATTATTTTATTCAATCCATGTAACAACTCTGTAAAAGATAACAGTATATTTTATTGGTGTTAACAAATAAGACAGCTAGGACTCTGCTTCTTTCCAAATTCACCCAGTCATTACTAAGGAAGTTGTATTTCAATACTACATCTTTCCACTTCACCAGAATGCCTCTTCTTTTGAGTATTATCTCTTTATGTAATATAATTATCCCTCAATTTGTTTTACTTAACAACCATTTTCTGCTGATTTACAGAAATATGCCTATATTATTCACTTACTGTTATACTATGCTCTGTTTGCTTGTTGATGTTGTTGTTGTTTTTAATTTGGTTGAGTTTGCCAACTGAGAGGGAAAAGATTGAGTGTCAAAAAGGAAAAGCGACTTGATAAAATGCATTCTTCTTAATATCTATAAATGACATATATTGAGCAAAATAAAACATTTGATAAATAATACTGTTGTGATCCTGAGTTATTATTTACAAATTATATGATATGAGGACTGGGATTTGCTTTAATATAGTGCAGGAAAAATTGAAGTGAGGAATATAGACAGAATAAAACTGAAAGCATGTGATAACCATAACTGTTGAACCTGGGTTCTGAGTATGTGGACACCCATTATACTACTCTCTCTATTTTTGTGTGTGTTTTGGATTTTAATAATAATAAAGTAATTTCCAAATACCACCAGGAATCAAATTGTCTTTACTATAATCAGAGGCAATATTATTTGCTGTGTTTTCTTAAGGTTTTGAATACAAAAACATAAAGCAAAGTCCTTATACTTACGATGCCCAGTCATTTCTATCAGGAATTTTTATCTTGCTCACTGTGTATGATGACCTGACTTTCAAAACCAATAAGTTTTCATATTAAAATGAAATACAACAAGTGAAAGAAATGAGGAAAAGAAACAAAGTAAAATCTAAGAATGCCAACAAACCTCATCCACCCAACCAACCGAGGATTTGCTCTTGAATGTCATTTAATTTTTATGCTGCTGAGCAGGATCATAAGAAAAATGACATTGAAAGGCCAGAGCACTAGGAGAACTGTCACTATTGTATTAAAGTAAAATATTCTTTAGTAGTTGGCTGTTTCTCAATTTTCCAGTCTTAATGTCACAGACTATTCAGCATACCAATATGTTTTTAAATCTAGTATTTGTACTAGATCTAAGAGAAAAATATTAACAAGATTTGCAACATCTTGTTGCATTTTGATTAAAAACAAGTAAGATAAATTACAAGAAACAGCAAAAAAACTAAACCAAACATTACTAATTGCATATAACAGCACTATCCAGACTCAACATGATATTCTACTGAAAATGCCCTCTGCAGATGCTAAAATTGTTCTCTTATAGCCATTTTTCTTTAGTTTTTATAGGAAATCATGGTGTTTCAAGTGTTGACCCTGTAAAATAAATAGAAACTGCTCAAAACTGGTCAAAGAAATTGGAGATAACCAGACTCTCAAGCCCCTCCATTGTCATTATTTCCTCTCACTGTGCATGTAAATAGAATGTAAATAACCAAATGGAAAGCTTCTAAGTCAATCTCCTGAAATAATTGTAAAAGACCTGATGTGCCAACCACACATGTTAAAATTTTGACCGCTAATAATCTGAACTAGGGGATACAGATAAGTAACCACCCAAATGTCTTAAGGAAGTGTATGAGTCTCCTGTGAAAAGACAATTAACTTGGCACAACAGGACTGATCAGGAAGAAAGCAGAGCATTCACCAATTTATATGAATGTAAACTTCAGGTCATTGCCTTGCCGAGCTATAGGGGCCATGTGATTTTTGAGCTATGGCCAAACCATGTTTTCTTCAGCTTTGGCTCCCTCTCTTACTGTGGGGAGGTGAATCTCTTCTTTCTCTATTTCTAATTTACTTTTTAAATAAACTATATTTTCTAATCTAAAAAAAAGAAAACTTCAATACACTTTCAAATTTGTATGCTTCAATTTCAAGTTTAAAATTCTACCTTTAGTTAGCCTTTGAGAAAATTGCATAATTTACTTAAATATTTACCAGTTAAGCTCATAAACATTCTAAAGTGAGACTTTGTTGCAAACATAAGTTGTTAAGCTGAGAAGTCAATTTATTTTCTAGTTGACGAGTTTTACAGGGAAAAGTTATAAAAGATGACCCTCCTAAGAAAGTTATAAAAGGATGACCCGATAACAAACATAATAATTTACATACACAATTCACACACACACAAAATAGAGGTTAAGTCAATGAGACCAATCCTGGATAGACTGGATACATGAGAAATGATGTAGTGACTGCTACATTGCTCTCTAATATTACTCTATGGACAGCTGGCAAAATAAAGGGAAACAGATCTTATAAAGGGATAAGATAGTAAAGAAGTATATTCCAGTAGTGTGCTGGCACCAGCTCATAACGGTCACCAAGGACAATTATTGAATTTTCAAGAATTTTTTGAACCAATTGTTGTCTATCATTAAAAATTAAATAAAATAAACTTACAACTATACAAATCTTATTCATAACAAATGTAATAAATACAGAAAAGTGATTACTTTCAAGTCATTTTGCTACATTACACTATTACCTATGATCTCTAAGTCCTTAACATCTATTGCATTGTGTGGTGGCAATATGTACATTACTGTACATCTCCTTCCAACTCCATGTTTAGTGACATAATGTTGGTAGATTGAAATAGAACATGATGGGATTGTTTACACAATGGAGATCAACAAATACTACAAATCAGTGCTGTTTTTCTTAAAGAGGTAGTTATTAAACATTTATCAACCCACCATTGCATCTTGAATTTATAAGAATATAATAAACACCGGTATACACAAGATATTTTTATAAATAAAATTTTAAAATATTTATACTCTATTACATAACTGTTACAAATTCCTATTTGTTTGGCACCTCAGTTTAAGGGTGTATTATTTTGTTTTATCTTAAACCTATACAGTAATATAGTTCATTTTTTCCCCCAACTTAGCTTAGTCATAAACAATATACTGCATGCAGAAAAGAATCTATTATATTACCAATTGCTTAGAAAAAAATTCCATAATTGCAAATAAAAATTATTTCCAACTATATTTACATCAAGGAATCCCTGCATATACCTAACATTTAAACTAAAGAAGGAATAAAACTAGTTGATAAATGAAAAATAATGCATTCATAATAATAAGTGGCTATTTTGGAGAGCCTCAGTAACGAACCTACCTATCCACAAACTGGCAGATGCTACTTGCCCATTTACCAGATGTTAAAAAGAAAAATAAAGTTGAATTTGGAAATTTATTATTAGAAACCCAATCCTAAATGATCCATTTTTTCACATGAACTAAAATACATCTGTACTCTGAAAATAGTACAAAGCAATAAAAAGGAAACACTACTAGAATTCATTAGGATATTATTTCAAGGATAAGGGGAATTTTTTTTTTCAATATTTTTTATTATGATATTGTGGGGTACAGTTAAGAGTTAGGTATACAAATATGCTTCGTTCAGGCACCCTTGTTGATAAGAGGTGTCTCCCCATCCCCAGAAAGATATTTACTACCATTAATCCCATCACCCTACCCCTCCCCCCATAGTTTCCCACCATGTCAGTCATTTTCTTGTGGTAATACGTTGGATGATCAAGGTCTACTATATGAGTGAGAACATGTGATACTCAGTTCTTTGTTTCTGTGAGAGGGACAAGGGGAATTTAAACTGAGATTTTACAGAAAAAATAGAAGAATAAAAAGAAAACAGGTAACCATATCACCCAGCAGCACCAATAAACACAACTGTTACTATTGCCAGGTAAATAGCTAATTTGCAACTACTCACAATTCCAGAGCTGCTAGGATTGTTACAGTAGAAGTACATTCTATCATGAGAACAGGCTGCTTTTGGTGGAGGCCCTGGGGAGCAGCCCTGGTTGAATGGAGTCAATAACAATCTTGTCATGTTAAAACTGCAAGAGCTTTGCATTAGTAAAATAAAATGCTTAAAATTTAAATTTAGCTTAAAAAAAAAAACTAGGATGTATAATAAAGAGATATCTATTATGGGAAGTTTAAATATAAGTTTAGGATAAGGTGGAATATTTGGCAAATCCCAGAGGTCAAATTTTGCTTCTGGATAGTTTTTTGGACATTTCAATGGCTCGCTACTTCTGTGACCCACGCGTCTCTGCATAAGGACTTTCTATGACTGCAGGTAAACACTTGTCCTGTTCAAAGGGCACAGCCAAAAGCACCTAGTAGTTACACCCTGGGTGCAAGCTACAATCAATAAGGGAAGAGAGTTTGTGATAAATGTCCCTGTTCCTTGTCCCTCATTGGGAAAATTGCATAGATTGCTCTTAGTCTCTCAGAAGCTATCCAGCAGAACTAAACCCCAGTTGCCCTACACTTTAATACATTGTTTGTTATCTCTATTTTTCCTGCTTTACTTCCCAGTGCCTCCAACATGCTTCCTGAAATTCTCTCCCTTCCTCCTACCCCCAATAAAGGCCCCTTAAGTCAATTCCTTATCTTAGGGTCTGCTTTTGGTAAAATCCAAAACCATATAGAGTCCTTGTTAACAAGCAATGCATTTGTGAGAATTGAAAAGCATGCAATGCATTTGTGAGACTGCGTTACAGATAAGTGTTTTCCTGTTATGTTAATACAATTTTTGGATTGAATTAGAAGAGAGACGATTACTTTACGTATGCAAATACAGGATTGTGAAAACAACTTAATTCAATGAAAATTTTCAAGGTATTACTGCATGTTTATCTGCAGAGACATAAAAATGAATTAAACTGCCTGCCCCCACAAAGTACCCTGTTTCCTTCCACTAAAAGTTCTCCTACAGACTAGTAAACTGTTAGATCAAAATAGCAAGTTCGATTATTGAAAGGTGATCAAGTAATTTTATTACTAGACTCTTAGATGTTAGGTTAAATGTTTGCCAAATCCTGAACACTACAGAATGAATCAATTTCCCCAATATTACTTATTTGGGAGATGATTCTAGCAAATTTGGGTACATTTGTCACAGTCAGGAGTAGAGACATATTTTCATCTGAGGATGGACAGCAATTCACCTAGCTATATTTGACATTATTATAATCATGCCAGGCAATTATTACTTAATAATAATATCACTATTTAATAATTTAATTTATATGTGGCCATATGAAAATGGCAGCGATACCATTTTCCTGCCATCTGGCCAAAATACTGCCCAGTTTTGGTTCAATGCTCAAGTTTCTTTAGGGATTTTCTTATAAGGTCAAAACTCTAGAAATCCCTTGAATCTCAACTCAATTATTTACTGATGGATGTTATAGATTGACCCTCTCCATTCTATGGTCATACCTGTCTCTTGCCAACCTGAGAATAATGTTCCTCTTTAGAGATCCATAACTGTCTCTAATCTACTTCCATCGAATGCTACACATTTTGGAAGTTCCTTAAAATACAAGAATGACTCCCCACTTAGCTATTTTGATCAGACCAGGTAGAGGTAACTGGGATACAAGGGAATGCAATAGAGCAGACATAGAATACCAAAGAACTTGTCATTACTCAGATCTTATTCTCTGTCTGTGAAATTAGCCAATATCAAATTTCCCAGAGCTAAAGTCACATAATGTACTCTCTGGAGCAAGTTCATTTTCCTATTTTAATTATTTCCCATTCTGCTATAAAATCACCATCCAAGTATATTTTAAAGTAAATATATATGAAAGAAATACTGGGAATGCTAAATAGACCTCTTGCAATAAAAGTAAAACTGCTTCATTTCCATAATAAAGCATTATCTTTTTAATTAGATGTGAAGAAGGGTAAATATAACAAGGCAGTTTCTGCCTCTGTGGAAGTAGTTTGGGCACTTAGCAAGAGCCCAAAAGCAATACTGCACACTAGACAACCTCAACCTCACCCCACAATGTCCAGCCTGGCACATGTGGCAGATTTTGGTCTATCATATGGAGTTTAATTTCTGGAAGTGATGACAGGAATATTATACTTGGATAGAATAAAAACTAATAAAATGCATATCAAATTGCTTATCCAAGTAATAATACAATTCACTGAAAAGCATTTCTTAAATATCAGAAATTATAATAAATTTGAAGTAGAAACATACATATACTAAAAAGGATATGTTTTCTTTTTTTTTTTTAGTTGGAGTCTCACTCTGCCATCCAGGCTGGTATGCAGTGACATGCTCATGGCCACCAGAGCCTCAATCTGCTGGGCTCAGGCGATGCTTATGCCTCAGCCTTCCAAATACCTGGAACCACAGGCATACACCATCATGCCTGGCTAGTTTTGTTTGTTTGTTTTTATTGTAGAGATGAAGTCTCACCAAGTTATCCAGGCTCATCTCAAATCCCTGGGCTCAGACAATCCTCTCATCTCTACCACCCAAAGTGCTGAGATTATAGGCATGAGTCACCATGTACGGTCTATATATTCTTTTTTAAAAGCTAATTTTATCTTGTTACTCAAGCACTACATATAAGCAACTGCAACATCTTTGCTTTGGAGGGTAACTGAAAGGACCTTCCAGTTAAAATATCTGCTATGCTGCCAGCTTTGCCACAGAACTTTCCAGTTTCACTGTTTTATTCATTTAGGTCTTACAAATTATTTTTGTCTATTTTATTTTCATTAAAATGCTTGTTTTAAAAAAGGAGAACATTCTCTTATCTTTGGAAATCTTAGCAGCTGATATCTACAGGATTAGTATATTGAACAAACACTGTGTAGCAGTAAAAGCATCAAGAAGAAAACAGGAGAAAATACTCTTTTCCTAAAGTCCAACCATTCCACTAGATTGTAGAGACTTCATCTCTACAATAAAAACAAAAACAAAACTAGCCAGGCATGATGGTGTGTGCCTGTGGTTCCAGGTATTTGGAAGGCTGAGGCGTAAGCATCGCCTGAGCCCAGCAGATTGAGGCTCTGGTAGCCATGAGCATGTCACTGCATACCAGCCTGGATGGCAGATTGAGACTCCAACTCAAAAAAAAGAAAAAGAAAACATGCTTTTTAGTGTGTGTATGTTTCTACTTGAAATTTATTATAATTTCTGATATTTAAGAAATGCTTTTCAGTGAATTGTATTACTACTTTGATAAGCAATTTGATATGCATTTTATTAGTTTTTATTCTATCCAAGTATAATATTCCTGTCATCACTTCCAGAAATTAAACTTCATATGATAGACCAAAATCTGCCACATGTGCCAGGCTGGATGTCTAGAAGCTATTACTTAGTCTATTAGATAAATGATTGCTACTTTCAGAAAGGAGGTCTGACAGAAGATCTGATATATTTTCTTCTTCATTTTAATTCAATTGATGCTATTTTCAGAGAAAATTAGATTATCAGCATAATGGTAGATCTTGGAAGCCATGTGGTCTAACTCTCTCACTGTACACATGAAGAAATTGAATTTCAGAGGAGTTGGCTTGTCAAAAATCAAGGAGTTATTTGTTGGCAACATTACAGAATCTGGTCATTTGAGTCCTGATCTAAGATTTTCTACTCCTTCTTAAACCAAAGACATTATATATTTGTGGAAGAATATTATATCTGTATAGTAAAACAAAGACAGAAATATAGAGTAAGCTTTTTTATTATATATATGGGGGGGATCCCTCAAAAACCTGAATTTATTTATTGAAAAATTGTGTATATATTCTTGCATATAAAACTTCAGTCACCTACAACGTACTCTCCATTTGACTCTCCATAGTGCATTTATGAAGATGCTTTTCCACTGCTCAAAAGAGTCTTTGGACTTGTCAATTGTGATGCCTTTTAGTGCTTCTGCCGTTCTTTGTGTCACCTCTTCCACATCGGCAAAACATTTCCCTTTGAGAATTTTTTTCATCTGGGGAAACAAAAAAATTGCTCAGGGTGAAATCAGCTGAATAGGAAAGGTGGGCACAGGGGTCATGCCATTTTTGGTCAAAAACTGCTGAACACACAGCGCAGTGTGGGCCTATGTTCTCCTAAATCACCCATCATGAAATGGACAAATGCATTGAAAGACTTGCCAAGCCAGATACAGTGGCTTACACCTGTAATCCCAGCACTTTGGGAAGCAGAGGTGAGAGGATTGCCTGAGCCCAGGGGTTCGAAACCAGCCTGGGCAATGTGGCAAGACCTCATCTCTACAATAAAGTAAAAAATTATCTGGGCGTGATGGCGCATGCCTGTAGTTCCAGCTACTTTGAAGTCTGAGATGGAAGGATAGTCTGAGTCCAGCAGGTCGCGGCTGCAGTGGCTGTGTATGTGCCACTGCATTCTAGCCTGAGCCACAGAGTGAGACTTCAACTCAAAAAAAAAAAAAAAAACTCGCCTCGCCACACCCAAAAAAAAATTCGCTGAAGCCAGATGCAGCCTCTCACAACAATGCTAGCTGGGACACTAATGCTAATGGGTTCCTAGAACACTTACCTACCTAGTGGTGTAAGCCTGTACTACGAGGGGCCCACCTTCCAATGATAAATCTGGTTTTGTGAGCTCTTCCTGACCGTGGCTGTCTGAAAGTAGGGAAACTTGAGTGAAAAAATTTAAGTGTTGCACTGTGGAACTGTGACTTCTTGTCATCTTCAAATTTTTTTTCATTTCCACCTGTATCAGATGAATCAATATATCTCAGGGTTTTTTTGTTTTTTTGTTTTTTTTAAGTTAGGAGTCTCACTCCGTCACCCAGGCTAGAGTGCAGTGCACACTCATGGCCACCCCAGCGTTGACCTGCTGGGCTCAGACTATCCTTCTATCCCAGCCTTCCAAGCAGCCAGAACTATGGGTGTGTGCTACCACCCCGGTTAATTTTTCATTTATTGTAGAGATGAAGTCTCACCAAGTTGCCCAGGCTGTTCTCGAACCTGTGGCTTCAGGCAATCATCTCACCTCGGCCTCCTAAAGTACTGGGAGTACAGGCTTTAGCCACCATGCCTGGCCATCTCAGTTTTTATAAACTAAAAATGTTTATTTTCTTCGTAAGTATCTTGTCTCAGAATTAATATCTTCATCCAATATTCATGAATAAAATAACATAGCTCAGTTGCTTGTGGTCTGAGGAATATTAATTTGTTCTTTCACCCTAAATCCTTCTTTATATTAGTTAAAAAGCATCATTGAGCAATAACTATTTAGAAATAAATAGGAAAACTTTACAGCCTATGGGCAATGAATGCAATTGATTAAGTGATCAAAATGGTACCATATGCTGGAGGACTCTAAATTGGTATATTTTCTCAAGGGAAATTTGATGATTTATGTTGAAAAATTCCAAAATTGAACATATGCTTTTGAACATATTCATTTTCTTGGAAGTTATCTAGAGAAATGTCCACAGATATACACAAAAGTTACTCTATAAGATTGTTTGTTTCTTGGAACAACTCACCTTCTCATTCATCTGGACGTGTGCATACTCTTTTCTCAGTTGAGAACATTGCTTCTCTCTCTTTGTACAATTAATATCTATTCAACTTTGTTATCTGTGCTAGTTAGTGTAGGATAGTTATCATGTAGAAACAAGCAATTCTTAAATATCAGTGGTTTGGGGTGAATACATTTTATTTTTCTCTCACATAGCAACACCCATGGGGATTGTAGTCCCTCAGAGATCCAGGTCAGTAAGACTCTGTGGCAGGAGTTTACAGAGAGAGACAGGACACCGAGGCTACTTTGCCAGGAAGCAGTGTCTATTTGTGCCGGCACCAGCTCAGTAAATTCACATCCAAAGGCTGAGCCTCGAGCACAGGGAAGCATTGCCTTATATACATTTCTAGCTTCTTTGTCCCCCTTATAAGGCTTACATATTGGTAACATACATTATGATTGGGTATTTCACAGCTCAAGGTTGCAGCAGGGTTACACATGTGAATTAGAGTTAGGGGGCTACATTCCTTTTTCTCTAATGTAAATCTTTCTAAGAAAGCTCTTATCGTACGGTGCTAGGAGGATCCTTTCACTCTTCTAGGAAGGCTCTTTATCTTACTGTACTAGGAGGTCCCTTTTTCTATCCTGGGAAGGCCCTCATTTTATTAGGCTGGGGGTGAGGGCTCCCTGCCTCAGCTGCACCATCTTAACACCTGGAACGTGTAACCTCCACAGTTACCACACTAGAGAATGGTGTATTGGCTTTTCATATCCAGATCATCCCTTTGGTCTGAGGTAGTCTTAGGTCTCCACCAAACTGCTGGGAATTAAGGAGTAGAAATGGAGTATATTAAATGATTGGTGAGAACTACCTCTTTGCCCCAAGTTCTTAGAATCAATGCCTCCAGGAATTCTTTTCGGATATGTCTCGGATTGGGATACTTCTTAGAATACTTATACTTACATCATGGTACATATGATAAAATGTTTCACTAGTCTATTTCATTGTCTGCTCTCATGTCATCTTTCATAAAAGAAACAATGTTTTCATCTATTGCATTTTTAGTATCCTATATGAGGTTTGAGGACTGACACATAGTAAACATTCAGTATCTAGTTGAATGAATAAATTTTAAATAAGTAAATTATTATTAATTTTCTTAACAGTAAAATTAGCCTAAATGAGTCATAGTATAGTATTTGTTAAATAAAGTCTGGCAGAGATAAATTATATAATACTACAGATATATTAAAAAGATGATGCTGAAAAGTATTCAACAACATAGAAATCATTTTCTAATATATCAAGATAATCAATTTTCCAAGCAGAAAATTTCACTTTTTAAAAAAAAAATAGAAAAAAAAAAAAAGAAAAACCAACTAGAAATATAAGCACCAAATGTTTGTAATACTTATTACTGGGTTATGGTTTTACTTTCTTCGTGACATTGTTCTGTGCTTTAAATCTTTTGAAAATAACAAATGGTACAACAAAAGTTTAATAAATCTGTAAAATATATTCTATTAAATAATGTATACATGTGACATTTAAAAGTGGTATCTGCTCAAGGCTATCAGATTTGACTTATTTGTATAATTTCTTTAAAAAGCAGTGACTTTAGTAATTCTAGGAAGTAATTTTAGCCGGGCTCGGTGGCTCAGCCTGTAATCCCGCACCTTTGGGAGGCTGGGGTGAGTGGATTGCCTGAGCCCGCGGGTTCGAGACCCGCCTTGGCGAGACCTCATCTCCACAATAAATAAAAAAATTAGCCGGGCGTGGTAGCACGCGCCTGTAGTACGCGCCTGTAGTTCCAGCCACTCGGAAGGCTGAGGTGGAAGGATCGCCGGAGCCCAGCAGGTCGAGGCTGCGGTGGCCGGGAGCCGCCACTGCACTCCAGTCTGGGCAACAGTGAGACTCCAACTCAAAAAAAAAAAAAAAAGTAATTTTATACTCTGGATTATAGATATCAACTTGAAAATAATTGGGTGAAAGCCAATGGGTTGAGGAAAAATTTCTTCCACCTGCACAAGAAGAGGTGGTAGTTATGCCCATTGTCCTGAATTCACACAAATATTTGGCAAGTTGCCTAACCAGAGTATCTACTTCCTCCGTATGAACAATCCCTGCCTTGCCTGTTATGTGATTACATGAGACAATACCTTAGCATAGTTTCTTGTCTAATTTTAAACATCTAATAGCAGCTAGCTCTTATTACTATCAGGCCATCATTATTAAAACTGAAAAAAATAAAACCAAATTGGAAACTAAAAACTAAAAGATATATTAAAGAGAAATTAGTACTCAAAGGAGCACTTACAGTTGTAAAGAGAAAGATGAAGCCTTTCGCAATACCTATGATTTCCTATATGTATATATATACTGAAATACCAAAATAGACACTAAACCTGAAATTGACATGTGACACAGATATAATTATTAATCGCTTAGTTATTACCAAAGCTGAATGGACTGGTGTTCACACAATTTAGAAAGTAGGAATGGTGAAGAATACTGTAATCAGATTTCTGGAAACAAATTCAATTACCACCATTTTTTAGCAATTTATTTTCTAGAAAATCAACTTATCTCTCTGATATTCAGTAAAAATCAGAAATAAGGATTTTATAAGAGGGTTAAGGCAAAAAAAAAAGAGGAAATTTCTATAAAGAAGCTTGTTAATAATACTACTTATAATTTACTCCTTTTGGAAGCAATAGATCTACTAGAAAGAATGGGAAAGCAAAATTGTAAAATTAAATTGTTTGGTTTAGAAGTCTCAAAGCAGGCAATCTGCAGTGAAATAAGAATGAAGACAAAAAAAGAGGGAAACAGACTGAATAATATCGTGGGAATATTCCACAGACTTGGAACCTAAATAGAACACACAGTGAATGTATTTCTATAGAACGTAAAACTGACCCTGATGCAAGATGTAGTTGTGATGGGGAGTATCAGGTCCCAAGCCATCTGCTGAGTGTCTAATACTGCTTCATGCCAAGAATCTGATAAATAGTTAATGAATTCAGTACTTGATCTGATAAAAATAGCTTTCTATAGTGTTGGAATAGTTGAAATATGAATGTAGATTTGTCAAGGGAACTGCTTAAATCAGCCTCTTCCAAACAGGGTATCTCTGTCATCTGAACTGAAAAGATGCAAATATGAATATCATCCTCTTAATTTTCTCTTTAGTGATAGAGTTCTTAGAGGAATGTGCATGTCAAATACACATAAATTGTGTATGTATAAAGATGTGAATATAAATATAAACATATTTTTATGAATAATTTTCTAGTAAAAACAGCAATGGGGAAAAATATATTGGAATTGTCCCTGAAATCATCTGTCAGAAAACAAAAATCTTAAATAAATGACCATTCATTAATTCATTAAATAAGAATATATTGATCACCTAATGTGAATAATAGAAAAGTGTCTTGTTTCTTTTTTTAAAAGAAACTGACAATAAATATTTTTAAGTCTACCATAAAAAATGCTATTAATATACCTCGTTTTGCTAAAAGCTATGTTCAAGAAAGTAGAGAGTACTTTTAAATAAAACATTAAACTCAACAGGTTAGGTAAAAGTTTTCATGGATCTTCAAATTTTCATCATAAGTGATCATTGATTTTACAAGCAGAAAATATGTTCAGGGTCAGAAATATGCCCTAAAACCTTCTTCTGGTTGACAGATATGGATTTTTATTCTTACACAGTAGACCTGTTCTGTAAACTCTGTATTCAAAGTGGAATCCAAAGGATGTGGAAACATCAGGCCAGGGATGAGTCAGGCCAGAGATGGATTTTTGACTAGAAGATTGACCTTAGATGTACTTTTCTATTGCAAATTGACAAATTATAGTTGTGTATATTTATGGAGTACAAAGTAGTAGTACTTTGAGATGTTAATGTCAGACCACTCGCCAAGGACAACTGATATGTTGACATCAGACACTTTTATCTTCCTTCAGACATTGCTCTCAACTTCAGTTCAGAAAGGAAGAGGAAAGTACACCTTATACATGTTGCCCGAATCTCAGCTGAGAAAGTAATTGAAGCTTTAGTGCTTAGGTGCTTCCGCATTTTAGGTGGGGGGAAGATGGAGGAAGTCAGAAAGCACAATGTTTCTGAAGGTTCTCAAAGTTTTGTGGTCTCAAGAATTTTTATTGCAAATGTTTTGAGATCCCTCTGAAAAGAGATTGTTGTTTAAATGGGTTATATCTATGAATAACACTCATATTTGAAATTTAAACTAAGGAAGTTTTATTTTTATATATTTTATTGAAGATAAAATATATAAGCTTTATTTTATTTATGCATTTTTATTTATTTTTTCACAATTTTATTTTATTTTATTTTTATTGTATTTCATTTTTACTTAAAAATAAATTGAAATAATGGATAACAAAACTATTATTAATTAACATTAACTACATACTTTTATTTAAAAAACTATATTTTCCAAAAACAAGTGGGAAGAGTGGCATTGTTTTAAAGCTTTACAAATGTCTTTAGACTAGAAAACAGTTAGATTAGCAAATAGGCTTCTGCATTCAATATGTTGCTACATTTGTTTTAGTTTAAGTATATTAAGAAATAGTGTTTCAAAAGACAAGTTGGAAAGGGGGGATATTTTAATAGCATTTACAGGAAATTGTGGATATTATTTTGAATAGTACTGTATGCCAAAAGCTGATAAGCAGTAACCATAAAATTACTTGCAATGTAGACTCTGCATTGATTCAGCAAACCTTCATATTTGATTACATTGAAATCTATTGATCTAGCTTACATTTCAATGAATCTTTTACCCATGTTTAATTTTGTAACCTATGCATTCTTCATTTGGAAAATATTGTTTCACTGAGGCATACAGACCTCTCAAATGTTTACACATTTTATTATTTCACATGTCAATATTCTTTTTTTTTTTTTTGAGTCAAAGTTTCACTGTGTCACCCAGGCTGGAGTTCAGTGGCATGCTCACGGCCACTGCAGCCTCGACCTGCTGGACTCAGGTGATCCTTCTGCCTCAGCCTTCCAAGTAGCTGGAACTACAGGCATGCACCACCATGCCTGCTTAATTTTTTGATTTATTGTAGAGATGAGGTCTTGCCAAGTTGCCCAGGCTGTTCTCGAACCCCTTAGCTCAGGTAATCCTCTCACCTTGGCCTCCCAAAGTGCATCAATATTCTTAAAAAGTCACATTTGTTAATATTACCACAAATCTGACCAGAAAAGTCAGTGTAAGGAAGCTGTTAAGTTCACATCGGCAGGGATAAGTTTTGTAGAATTCTCATTTTCACTTGAAAGTTCAATTTTTGCCTTTGGCAACAAATACAGTCAGTTGTTTTCTCTGTAGTGACAGACTCAATTGATTTGTTTTATTTTTAAAGTCTGTCAGATACTTAAGTCTGATAAATATAGTTTGTCAGACGTTCAAGTAAAAGAGATGTTTCATGAAAAAAATTTTAAAAACAGCTAAGCAACTAGCTAGTTGAGCTCCCAACTTAAGCAATCAATCACGTGTGCTTTTCTTTGAAACCACTATCTGACTTTCTTATTCAGGAGAAAGACTTGATACGTAATTCCCATTTTGTCACACAGAATATTAAAAAGACATTTACAAAAGGATTGAAATTTAATAAAATTAAAAATTGCTTCACTTCAACAAGAACATTCTTAAAGGAAATTAGCTTTTTTTTGAAATGGAATGTGTGTAACTAAAGAACAAGATAAACTATTAGTACATTGTGTTGTTACTGTCTTGATTCACACTGAGATGCCAGCAGTTTCATGCACCGTTGCCTTTTACATATAAATGTCAAGACAGTGAAAAGTGGAAATCATGATATATTACTGTTATGAACATACTTTTTACTTCACGGACCCCTTGAAAAGGTTTTGGGGATATTCACGGGTCCACGAACTGTATTTTGAGTATCGCCCTTTAGGTTTGGATCTTCACAAGGCTGTATATGAGTGTCACCTGGGGAAATTTCAAAAATAGCAGCTCTCTGGGTCCACCCCTGATTAATTAGATTGATCTCTGGGGTTGGCCCTGACAAAGGTATGTTTTAAGTTGGGCCATCTTAATTTGTAGTCAGAATGACAGGGGTTGGTGAGGGAGAGGATACTTTGTGATAACTAGAGTACAGTTAATCTTCACCTAACATCATGGATAAGTTCTTGGAAACTGTGACTTTAAGGGAAATAATGTCTAACAAAACCAATTTTACCACAGGCGAACTGATATAAACAATCGTTAAGTTTCTATGGTCTATTTCCAGTCACAAAAACATCACCAAATTTCTAAACAAAGACCAAAACTCTTCTAATATTAAACATTGAAATAAATGTGACCTATACATACATTTAAGAAAGATAAATAAAAAGCAAATGGGGTAATCGTTTACCTAGTTATTCCCATTCAGGGTCAAGAGTGGTTAGAGACTGTTCTGGAGGTTTAGGGCACCAGGAGGGACCCATTCCTAGAGAGGACACTGCCCTATCTCAGGGTGCACCCACACACACCCCTACTCCTTCAGACTGGGGCAACTTAGACACCATTAGCCAATGTGCACAGCTTTTGGATGTGGGATGAAGATGGGAATCTGGAGAAAACCCAAGCAGACATGGGAGAACATGCAAACTTTTAGACTTGTGGCCTTGGCTGGGAATCTTTTTTTTTTCTCTCATCAATATTGTAATGAACTGACATTGATTGAGCCAATGTTGTTTGACCTACTGTATTTAACCAAATTATGGAAAATCTAGTGACCTCCTACAGATATTTTAGCATTTGACTCTGATTCTTCATGGTCTTCCTCTTTTTTTTTTTTTTTTGAGTCTAAGTCTCACCCTTGCCTAGGCTGAAGTACAGTGGCACAATCTCCTCACCCAGCCTCAACCTCTTGGGCTCAGGTGATCCTTCTGCTTCAACCACCCAAGTAGCTAGAATTGCAGGTCACACTAGGCTAATTTTTTCATTTTCTTTCTTTCTTTCTTTTTTTTTTTTTTTTTTTTTTTTTTAGAAACGGGATATTGCTATATTGCCAAGGTTGGTCTCAAAATCCGGCATTTAAGCAGACCTCCTGCCTTGGCCTATCAAAGTACTGGGATTATAGGGCTGGCTCACTGAGTCGGGTACTTTTCTTTGATTCTTATCCCCAAGGTTTGGCAGGTCTCTACCTTGACCAGCCTCTCTACTTTCTTAAATGTAAACTTTCTTCTGCAGTGTCTGGAAAGTTTGGGACAAAAAGCTTTGTAAATATCTTAAACAAAATTCAAACATAATTGTAACAATTTAATAATACGGAGTAATATACAATGGTCCCTCAGTATCCTCAGGGGGATTGGTTTCAAGACCCTAGAGGATACCAAAATCCAGGAATACTCAAGTTCCTTATACAAAATTGCCTAAGTATTGTATATCACCTAGGCATATCCTCTCAAATACCTTAAATCATCTCCAGATTACTTATAATTTCTAATACAATGTAATTGCTATGAAAATAGTTGTTTTACTATTTTTTTTAATTTGTATTGTTTTAATTTTTGTATTATTTTTCTGAATACTTTTGATCACTGTTGAGTTGTATTCTTGGATGTAGAACCCAACATTCAGAAGGCCAACTGCATGTGTAAATTAAGAGACCTTCAGGGCCCACCCAAGATAAGTATTATTGATGTTTCAATATTTTTAATTTTCAAAAGCATGTGTACTTTCTAATGCCATACAAAATGTCTTAAATCATTTCACTTCTTTAGTCATCAGTATCATCCTCTGTAAAACAAGATGTTAAACTGGTTGAGTCTAAGAGAGTCATCAGATAGCCTGTGAGAACATTGTTTATGCAGGGAAGTAGAGCCTGGCCTAAAAGGTGTGATGCTGTGAAAGCCAGGAAATCGTTTCTGCCCCCTCCACACATTCAAGCAGTGTCTGATGAATATCCACTCACTGCTGCAGCTTTATTTATTTGACTTAGGATTTTTAAAAAGTTTTAGCTTTTAAAAATAAATTTTAACTTCTCAGTAATTGTAAAAGAGAAAATCTTACTTACCCTCAATAATGGGCAAATCAGAAGCTTCCTCCATGGAAGCTAAACGAGTCTCAGGAAGTGTATAAAATGTGATTGTTCACCCATTTTTGGTCATCTAGGGACTTTTTTGAGGCTGAATTACTGAATCAGCTTTATTTAACAACATATTCTCTCCCTACCCCACCCTTCCTCCCTCTCTTTATTTGCTTTGTGTCTTAGAGGGTTTGCATTTAGGTTTCTTCTAGGACTGTGAGGGAAGTACACTTCTAAAAATAATTTACTGATCATTTAAAGCTCATCCAAATTTGGTGTATATTACTCTAATGAGATGATAACCAGCATAATATATTGTGCAAATTTTCTGTCAGTTCAATATCCTAGTAATATAGATAACATGTAGTTTAAAATTAAATCATTTGTATTTACCCTTACCAAAAAATTACACTTTAGATGGAAGTGATTAATATCTTGTAGTCACATCCCTTAAGCAGATTTTCCATTAACATTTCTTCTCGCTTAAATGAAGTGACATTTTTTAATTCATCAAAGTTTTTAAAATGTATAACATCTATCAAAACATCTCTACATTATGTCTTCTCAATTTAATTGAAAATGTATTGAATGCAGGTATTAGATCACACATTTGCTTTCTAAGAGTGCACTGAGTCTATTCTGCTACTAGTTATGTTCCTATAATACCTAATAGCTTATAAACAATTGGTAAATAGGGGAATCCTGTAGTATAATGTGAAAATTATAATGATCCATATGCATTTTTTCCTAGGTAGCTAAAAACTAGATGGAAAATTCTAGAATTCAATTTTGAACAGAAAATAATAGAGCCCTTTCAACTATATTTTAAGGAGATTTCAAATGACTCTATACCCAGGATTCCCTCCACCCCCAGTGTGACTCTGGGCTCAAGCAAAGTTGAATTTCCTTCTGTGCTCACCTGAACCAGGGCCCCCAGTGCTCAGCTCTGTTTGCATCTGCACTGTCTCAAGTGTTCAAGTCACTATTTCCACACTACTAATAGTTTTACTATACCAAAAGGCAGTCCTTAGCTGTAGTGTCCAAATTAATTTCAGAAACACGATTATCATTAATTTTTAGTAGTGTTCTGTTCATAAAGTTGCACAGGTTTTAAAGTCTATTCCTTCCTTTTTTTCCTAATATGCTTTATTATTTTAATGAAAAATTTACAAACTGCATGGTTTTTATTCCTTATAGTTGTTTTCGTTAGAAAAATAAATGGAGGATATAGATTAATCAGCACACAATTTTTCTTATAGAATTAATAGACTTTAAAAATTTTTTATTTTAAAGATGTGGGGTACAATTAGGTTTCGGTATAGAAATGGTCACTGTACAGTTAAAGTTTAGGCCTCACTTTCTTCTCCATTTTACCTGGTTTGAGATCAGATACCCTTATTGATGAAGTATGTTTCCCCCCTCCAGTCCCCTGGCAGTGTCCCACTACTGCCAATCCTTTTTTTTATATATTATGGTAATGGTTCAAGGTTCACTTATGAGCGAGAACATGTGGTACTCAGTTCTTTGTTTCTGTGATAGATCACTGAGTATTATAGACTCTGAATCCATCCAAGTTGATGCAAAGTTCAAAATTTCATCCTTCTTTTTGACTGCATAACATTCCATCATGTATATGTACCACAATTTTTTTTTTTTTATCCAGCCCACTTTTGATGGGCAGCATGGTTGGTTCCATGTTTTTGCTATTATGGATAATGCTGCAATAAACATGTGTGTACAGGTATCCTTTTCATAGAGTGATTTGAGTTCCCCAGGGTAAATTCCCAGAAGGGGGATTGCTGGGTCATATGGAAGGTTGATTTTTAGATCTTTTAGGAATTGTCACACTTTTCCACAAAGGTTGTACTAGTTTACATTCCCACCAACAGTGTAGAAGTGTTCCTTTTTCCCTATATCCTCTCCAGCATCTGTTGTTTTTTGTGTTATTGATGATGGCCATTCTGACTGGAGTTAGGTGGTATCTCAGTGTGGTCTTAATTTGCATCTTTTTAATGATTAGTGAGGCTGAGCATTTTTTCATGTATCTGTTGACTACTCATATTTTTTTTGAGAAGTGTCTATTCTTATCTTTTGCCCACTTTCACTGATGGTGGGAGTGTAAACTAGTACAAACTCTGTGGAATACAGTGTGACGATTCCTAAAAAAATCTAAAAGTTGACTTTCCATATGACCCAGCAACCCCCCTCTGGGAATATACTGGGAGGAACTAAAATCATTTTACCAAAAGGATATCTGCACACACATGTTTATTGCAGCACTTTTCACAATAGCAAAAACATGGACCTAACAGTGCTGCCCATCAGCAGTGGACTAGATAAAAAAATGCGGTACATATATACAATGGAACATTACACAGCTATAAAGGAACAAAACCATGAACTTCGCAGCAACTTGGATGGATTTAGAGTCTATAATACTTAGCAATCTATCACAGAAACAAAGAACTAAGTACCTCACGTTCTCACTCATAAGAGGACCCTGAGCAATTATCATAATACTATAAGAAAGAGATTGGCAGTAGTGGGACACTGACAGGGGATGGGGGGAGTACACTTCATCAGTAAGGGTGCCTGATCTCAAGCCTGGAGAAGTATGGACCAAAGTGAGGCCCAAACTTTACCTGTACAATGACCATTTGTATACCTAATCTTGAATTGAGCCCTACATCTTTAAAATGAATAAATAGATAAATAAATACCTTTTTAATAAAAGTTTTTCCTATAGTAATATAGTTATCATGATGCAACATTCCCTAACTTGAATGTCTTAATCCAATATTGTATGTATTTTAATCTACGTATTTTAAAGCCTTATATGTTTTTTGTTAGAATAAAATTTTGATCAAGCATATTCTCTGTGGTATTTCCTTATTTTAATAAATTAAAAATGACAACTGAACACTGAGAAAAAATGTCATTCTATATTTAATATAGAATAAATCTTTTTACATGTGGTATCACTTATTAAATTAAAATTAGTTAAATTTTCAACTCTGGTAAGATAACCATTAATTTTTGTCATTTTTATTACTCAAAATGTCTAAATGTAATTTTTCCTAGTAAAATATATATTCCATTAGTGCAAACATGTTTATGAAAAAAAGAAATTTTCTGTCTTCCGTCTGAATAAAACTATTTTACTAGACATTCATGACTGTCCTCAAGGTTATATCTTTTTTCTTGCCAGCAGACTGTCAATGTTTGGCCTCTTTTTTTTCTTTTCCTAGAAGAGCAGCAAGGAGGAGGGAAGTGGAGAAGCCTGTGATGCTTTGGAAAAAAACACCACATCTGTGACTAGTGAAAGCATTTATTATGACCTTGTGAGAGAAAAATGGCCTTTTGATGCAGCCACCAACACTGAAGCTATGAAAGGGCTACTTGTAGAGGCTGATTGAACATATTACATCTACTGTTAAATTGCCCATGAAAGAAGTTAGAAAATATTTGCATTCATTTGCCAAAGCTACCTTGCATACTACTCCAGACAGGTCTTGCCCAAGACAGTGAAGTAGATCAATTATACTTTCCATAAAGAAAAAAAAGCAAAGATATATCTCATGTCTAAAAGACAAAATGTAGGGTAATTTGCAGCAGCTGAGACAGTCCTGACTAACTAGGAAGATCTCAAACACCTTTCTGAACGGCAGATCACAAGTCCCAGGTAAAGAGAGCAGGACTTAGGGTAATCTGTGCAAGACAGTGGAATATACTTCAGCAATCCTGAGATACAGATTTTTTTGAACATCTTAACATATCTGAGATCATAACGTGTCTTTTGATGGCTTCTCACGATTGCTGTTGGAGACGTGCAACATAGTTGTCATTACTATTTATGTGCAATCTTGATCGGTTGATCATGTGTCTGTTTTACTTCAATTTAGTTTTATGCACTGAGTTTGATTGCCATTTACAGTGACTTTGTTGATGTCAAAAAGCTTTATTTTTACACCACCTGTAATGATTACAAAACTGCTGATATTAAAATTTTTATTAAGAATCCCAGTGACTGAGAAGAAAACCTGAGAACTTGAAGTTGAGGATTCTTTCATGAAAAGTATTTAAAATGTTTTTGAAGAGACAGAAGAGAAAAATGGGCAAAGAATTATATGAGGTTTAAAAATGTCATAGTTTTACTGGCAACTTTTTTTTCTATCTTATCATGTGCAATAACTGTGCATCTTAGTAATGACAGTATAAGACTCAATGAAATATAGTATTTTGAGAAGAATAACAACATTCAGTAGCAATGGTTTTAAACAAGAGGTAATGATCCCTTCACTTACAAAACTCTAATGCCATTTGAATGAACTGCTTCATTTGTAAATTTAAAAGGATTGTATTATATTGTTATCACACTCATTGCCCTGTGAATTGGAACACTACCCTTCTAGGTTTTTGCTTCCTTAGAAATCACTCAGATCACTAATTGCTAAAGTGTGAGAGGATAAGAGAAAGCTTTGGTTAATTTCTGTATTTTCAAAAATAAAGACATCCATACTTCACTAGATGACTTAAAAGATAAAGTGGATGTCATATGACCTGCTAATGACAAGACATGAAACATTAAAAAGGAAATAATGTTTAAGAAAGAGGACATCTTCAGAAAAAGAAACATGCTTTTTGTTACCTCCTGCATTCACTCAACAATGATTTATTTATTATCCATGCACCAAGCAGAGTTCTAATATGTCATTACCCATACAAATACATCCTAAAATATTTTCTAGTGTGAATACTTTTTTCCAAGTATGTATCCATCATGATATTCATAGTCATAAAGCCCCACCTTTCAGAAGAGAAAAATGTACATTCTTCAGACCCAAGAAGGAGGTAGCAAAAACAAAGAGCCAAATATCTCCACACCCCACTTGAAATGTCTCAGAGAGTTTCACTTATTTATGTAATAAGACCCTCAAACTTTTGATCATCGGGGCTTATGCAGCTAACATGAAAACAATGGTATCCTATGGCTTTTTGCAGAATTTTTCTGACAATTATAAGATTGAGAAGATTTGTCTGGCATCACATTATTCTCAAATTTCTGAAAAAAATATTTCAATGTTTAAATATCAAAAGCATCTCTAGTTGGCAACTTTAAAGATAGTTCCTGTTGGGCTTTCCAAGAAGGAGTTCAACAGTGGATTTATTTATGGCTTCTTAAATTGAACTAAGAAAGCATCACTATGTAATGTCACATGTTAGTAATACATTTTAATGTGCACATAACTACATTTGTGCATGGAATAAAGATCTAAGTAAAACAAATGCCCCTATAGACATCAAGAATTTGGAGATTAAGATACTGAAGCATCTTTCTCTTCACAATGGTATTGGAATCACTGAGAAGTCAGTCTGCAGTTGGTAAAGGAACCCAGCGATTAGGAACCATGGCAGAGGCTACCTTGAGGAAGCAGGAACTGCAGAAGTGAAGTTTCCTTTCATAGAGCTGGAACCAGGCAGAGACACAGACACTGCCAGAGATGTCAACATAAGCAAAGAACAAAGATGGATGTGCTGCAAAGCAATTGCAACTGAAGCTTCCGTGCCCCTAGAAAGAACCTTAAAACTGTGTTTACATAGTAGCGTTTTAAAATTGTTAGGAGTAAGAAATTTCAGTAGGACATATTCACTGCAGTTGGCTAAAATCACAGTCTATTTCCATTTCTATTTTCTTGTTATCACACTTTCCTCATGCCAGATGGCATGAAAGTGGTTGCCAGAATTTAGATCCAACTAAGGTAAAGTTGAGTTGGAGATGCAATTAATGAGGTTTCAGTGAGCTCGGTCACTTTCTTGTATAGTTAAGTTATCGCCAGCCACCCTGGTGTTAAGATTGGCTTCTGGGTACATCTCTACTACCCTCTGTGCTTATTTATCTGGTGTCTTGATGGGAAGGAGATGCACTATGATATGAAAGTGTCCTAGGGTGCCCAGTACCAAGTATGTGGGTTGTGACAAAGAAATTGTATTTGCAGTTGTGGAGCCAAAGCTACTTTGTTAAAAACTTATTCTAATCATCAACCATATAAAGTTTTAAGAAGATAACTAGGCTGCCTATAAAAATCAGACATTCTCTTTTTTCGGGAATATACTTGATTATGCCAGTACATACATCCATACATGTGTGATACATTTTAAATAAAAATTATGCAAAGTAGAAAGAGGTAGAATTATTGTGCTTTTAGTACACAAATCCATATGCTATACATGGACTGTGCTATACACGTCCAAATAACCAAGATGTCTGCATGTGAAATCACAAGTTCTGTGCTTCTCAAATATAAATAATACAAGAACAAATTTTGATCAATCATGCCAGAAGAAAGGTTAAATAGTCTTGTACTCTCATTAGATAAAATATCACAAAATCGTTGTCATATGAAGAAGTGAGCATGTAGCCAAAAGTTATAGGAAAAGAAAATATTATGGATATAAATTTATATATATCAGTAAGTTAATGAAAAATTTTACATTATTTAGCCCAGTTTTTTGATGTCTGTGGTATTTGTCAGCTTTTAAAAAATGACTAACTTGTAGTGATCTATTTTCTAATTCTGCAGAAGTGTTCACTTTTATATCTAATTTATAATTTTGCATTCTTTTTCTTGAGGAGGGTTCAAAAAGTTGTATGAGCTTCAGGCCTCAACTTTTATCCACCTCTACCAGAAAGAAAATTCCTGACTTCTGCATTTTGTCTGCTCTCAGTCTCTCACCAGTGCTTCCCAATGACTAGCTGTAAGTCCCTTGGCAGGGCAGCCTAGGAAGGATAGGTTGAAGGGACAGCCCCCTGGGATACAGAGCAATGCTGGAGAAGGGCAGTGAGGGGTGGATTGATCCAAGAGCAAAAGGCAATGGCTGGCAGAGCCTCTCATTTGCAAACCATATTAAGGAAATCTCATCTCCATCTCAACTCCCTGTCTCTTCTGGCATTGAGTGTAGAAATTAGCCACCAGAATTTCCCACTTCAATTTCTAAACTAATGGGTTCAGGATAAACAGACCCATTTTATAAATTTTTTTACTTTTTTTTTTTTGAGTTGGAGTCTCACTCTGACACCCAGACTGGAGTGCAGTCGCTCCCGGCCACTGCAGCCTGGACCTGCTGGGCTCCGCAATCCTTCCGCCTCAGCCTTCCAAGTAGCGGGAACTACAGGCGCGCGCTACCACGCCCAGCTAATTTTTGATTTATTGTAGAGACGAGGTCTCGCCAAGTTGCCCAAGCGGGTCTCACCTCAGCCTCCCAAAGCTCTGGGATTACAGGCTGAGCCACCAAGCCTGGCGTTTTTTTCTTTTCTTTGTTTTGTCAGAGCCTAAATGCAGGTTTGAAAAACAGAAGAAGAAATGAAGCCCCACATTCACTTTTGCATTTTGCCTTCTTCGGCACCAATGTAAATCTAGTCTGTGAAAAAAAGCCAGGCATGCAATGCTTTCCTGAGTTATAATGACCCTTAATTACAAAGTAAAAATAACAGCCAGCTGAACTCAAAAAGAACTAAATTTCTTAAAATGAGTCTAATAAAATTTAGAGGCTCTTGTGCACATTTATAATGTCTTATAGATAATAAGAAGAGCTTTTTCAGGCCAAAAGTAAACAGAAAATGCTGTTCTGTTTAATTTTATTGCTCTCAAATGATTTTAGAAATAGTCAGAGTATATGTGACCTAGTTAATTTTCAGTGTACATATTCAAACTAATGTCAGAAAAATAAGTGAAAAAATATGTTTTGCTACTAAAGAATGCATGTATCTGCATTTAACTTACCAGTTTAAACAAGGGTGGTTAATAACAACTTGGTGGTAAAAGTTTATTGTAAAATAACATTGGTTTTATGAGATGAAATTAAAAAGTCTTCTAAAATATACAGCATTCCCTCATGAATGAATATAGTTAATACCATAAATAACATTCCAATTTACTATAAATTACATTTAAAATTATGACTATATTTGTATTTTGAAAGTCCTTAATTCAAAGGATATTAAATGTTGGACACAAAGAGTGAAAGATATCAATATTTTGAATAATGTTTTAATTTAAATGTAATTTCAAATGTGAGTAATAATACTATGATATAAAAAGAATTTAAGCATCAGGTATCTATAAGCATATGTTACCATTTATAATGTTCTAGACATTGCTGAGACTTTAAGGAGATCATGCTACCATTATTTTATAATTAGCAAAATTAAAATTAGTGGGATTAATTGATTCTCCCCAGGTCATAGAACTAGAACTGCTAAATGATAAACTTGAAACTAAAATTAAAAAAAAAAAAAAAAAACTATTTCCCTTTTTCAATATACTGACTCATGGTAGAGTAAGCTTTAAAAATGTATGTTTGTTTTATAAGTTGTTCCTCTCAGAGAGTGTCATTAAAATCAATATTTAAAAAAATTCTAAAAAACAACAGATAAACCTGGCTACAATTTTTATAGTTCTCAACCACCTCTCTCAGGGACTGTAATTATCCATAAAGGAGTGGACACCTACCATTCTTGTGTGACTTAATTATAGGCTTCTAAGGCCCCAGTTCTGTTTTTCTTTGTCAAGACCTGACGTTTCCTTTTCAATTTGACTTTTTCAAACCTGCTCCTCCAATCACTTGAATCATAATTACTCAGGTACTCTGGAAATTAGACAAGCCAAAAAAAGGTATACAAATGAAAAAGGAAGAAGTAAAATTATCTCTATCTGCAAATGACTCAATCTGGTATACAGGAAATCCTAACTGATTTACTAAAAAAAATCGGAATTGATACATAATCTCAACAATATTACACGATATAAGATTAATATTTAAAAAATCAAGTTTATTTCTATACACTCGCAATGATGATTTCAAATACTATTCCAAAAATAATATTAATAAAAATCTTATTTACAAAGAATCAAAAAACTCAAAATATTTATGTATAAATTTCAGAAAAAGTACAAGACTTGTAAGTTAAAAGCTATAAAACATCACTAATAGAAATCAAAGATCTAAACAATTGAAAGACTGCATGTTCAACAATGGTAAGACATAGTATTTTTAAGATGGCAATATTTCCCACATTAATCTATAGATTTGAGGCAATTTCTGTCAAAACTCCAACTAACTTCCTTGTAGTAATTTATAAATTAATCCCAAATTTTCTGTGGAATTACAAAGGGCCCACAATAGCCAAACAGTCTAGCAGAAAATGAACACACACTTCCTGTTTCAAAACTTAACACTGATCTATAGTAATTGAAAGAGAATATGGTGCTAGCATAAAAATAGACATAAAGGTTAATAGACTAAAATGAGAGTCTCAAAATAGATTCTTACATTTATGGTTATTGACTTTCAACAGAGGTGCCAAGACAATTCAATGAAGAAAGAATAATTTTCCAACAAATAGTGGTGGAACAGTCGAATATCCACATGAAGAGAGATGAAGTTGGAGTCATATCACACACCATAAGAAAAATTAACTCAAAATGAATCTTAGAAACAAATGCAAAGGTTAAAATTACAAGACAATGCAGGAGTAAATCTTCAAGATCTTGGGTTAGGTAATGGTTTCTTAGATATGATACCAAAAACACAAGTTGTGAAAAAAAAAAATAGGTAAGTTGAACTGCATCAAAATTAGAAACTTGTGTGTTTCAATAGTCATCATCAAGAAAGTGAAATGACAACCCACAACATGATGAGAGAAAACATTTCCAAATAATATGCCTGATAATGGGTTTGCATTCAAAATAAGAAGAAAAAAAAAACTCTAAACAACTGAATAACAAAAAGATAAATAAAATAATTAAAACTTGGGCAAAGGATTTGAATAGACGTTTTTCCAAAGAAGATATAAAAATGACCCAAAGTACATGAAAAGGTGTCCAACATTATTAGTCATTAGGGAAATGAAAATAAAATCACACTGTGATACTACTTCACACCTACTAGGATGGCTGAAATTTATTAAAAGGATAACAACAATTGTCTACAATGATGCAGAGTAATTGGAACCTTCATGCAGTGAAAGCGGGAATATAAAATGGTAAAACTGTGTTGGAAAAACAGTCTGACAGTTCTTCAAAAAGTTGATGTTACCATATGACACAGAAATAACACTTTCAGGTTTATACCAACATAAAACATACAGCCACATGCATGTTTTAAACTTGTATATGTATGTTCACAGGAACATTATTCATTATAGTCAAATATCCACATATCCATGAATTTATGAATGTATAAATTAAATATTGTATGTGTAAACCATGGAAAAACTTTCGGCAGATAAAAAAGAATGAAATACTGATGCATGGTACATACTACAACATGACTGAACTTTGAAAGCATACCGATTAAAAGAAAGAAGTCACAAAAGATTGTATGATTTCATTTATATAAAATGTCCAGATGAGGCAAATTTATGAAGACAGAAAGTAGATTAGTGGTTGCTAGGGGCTGATGGGAAGACAGAATGAGGAGTTGCTGCTAATGGGTAGAGGGTTTCTTGTAGCGATAATGCTCTAAATTTGACTATGGTGATGGCTGCACAACTCTGTAAAAAATACTAAGAGCAATTGAATTGTACATTTTACATGGGTGAACTACATGGAACATGAATTATATTCCAATAAAGCTTCTTTTTAAAATGTCATAACTAAAATAAATAAATAAAGAGTAACTTTGGGAGCTTGTTTAAAACATAGATTACTTAACTCCACTTCTCACACTTGAAACAGAATTTCTCGGAATACAATCAAAAACGTCTGCAATGTTTTTTACAATTATTTTTCAGGTACTCTGGAATCTCAGAACCCTAATGAAGACTTCAGATGGAACTATCCCTGGAGCAATGACTTTTCTTGTTAGATATCAATCTTCCCTCAGGTTGAATGACCTGAATTGAGCTTTCATTGACAGTGAGCTAATAAATCCAAAAAAGAAGGCCCTCCCCGCCCCTGCAAAAAAAGAAAGAAAGGTGGGGAGCACTAAGAAAGGAGAGAACAGAGAGTTTGAATCTGGGGGTCTCAAGAAACAAATTGCCCACAGGACACTATTCCCCTAAACTAGCCAAATGGAAGTTGGAAGCACCAGAATACTGGATTTAACTGCTTTATTGCCAATCCAGCATTTAGCAAAGATAAAAGCAGGGAGTGAGTGGAACACCATGGATGCAAAATATCCTAATTGTTAGTGTTCAGATAATGCTAGAAAAGTGTCTTTACCTTTCTTTCTTTAAAATATTACTTTTTATACAAGATTACTCTATATCAAACACAATGCACTGTACTTCAAAGGAAATTCCTTAATTTTCTTTCACTGTTCAGTTTATTATCTTTGCAGAATACTTGTATGGTCAATTCTAAATTATCCATGGAGACTTAAGTGTTCACCTCCTTTAATGTCAGAATGGATCCACAATATTATGTTTTTCTCTACTAGTGAATACTAAGACATACTTGTTTAAAGACAGTGCTTTAAAAACTAATTCATTTTACAAACTGTAGCATGCTCTTTTTGATTCTCTGTTCCTAACAATCATTTTATCATTTTTCAATGAAAGTTTGGAGAAATAGATAACATTTTTTAAGCTATGCATTTATATTTTTCCAGAAAGCAGCAAAAAGAAAGAAAACCTCTACAGTCATTTTTTCAATGTCAATGTCAAATGTCAATATGACATTTAATAACTAATTTGCAGAAAGTAAATGAGTTGCCTTTATTCTCTTGCCATCACACCAGGCAGGCTTCCCCTGGTTTGACAAAATTACCATCCTATTGAAAAAGAAATCAAGAATCAAGACCTTTGTCAAAAAATCTGAGATAATATTAGGGTCTGTGAAAGCTTTAAAAATATAAATTAATAATTCATTTAACATTTTGCATATTCAGAAGAGGCATTTCTTTTTAGGGCCATTTGAAAAGAATGAGTTTTTATCACTGCTTCATCTCACAGCAGGAACATTATAAGAATTTTAAAGATTCTTATAAAGCTGTCTACATCAAACTGAGCCCGTTTATCCTTGACTATTTTAAGTCCAACTCTTAATTCTTGGTTCTGTGATTTAACATGAACTTAATTTGGGGTTCTCAGGCTCCCTTCAGGTTTATAAAAGGACTTTTGATGAGAACAAAAGTATGCTATTATCTATCAATTTATTATTGATTTAAAATGAAGAGTTCCAAAATAGTTTGAAGGTCACTATAAAAGTTATACTTTGAGTCTCCTTTTGGCATTTTAATGCAGTGATCTCTTTCTTTATTTTACTTATCTTTGAAAGAAGGGCTATTAACCGGATCCCTATACATAGAGCTTTCATCTCAATGTATTCAAAGAACCAGAGCCCTCAAAACACAACTAGTAACAAATAGATGCAAATGGAAAATATCATTTCACTCTTATATAATTTCATATGCAACTACAAAAAACCATGAGGTTTTCTCTTAGGTAGCCTTAATTCTTAACAAATTATCAATAACCTATATTCTAATTTCCCAAATGTTCTCAAGAAAATTTTTCATAGTTGTTTTATTTGGATTAGAATCTGAAAAATATCCATACATGATCTTTCAGTGTAATGTCTCAAAAGTCATTCTGGTATAAAATAGAACATTCTCCTCATTTTTCTTCTTTTCTGTTATGACTTGTTAAACAAACTGGTTAAGTTGTCCTGCAGCATGTCCCTATTCTGGGTTTGTCTGTTTGCTTTCTTGTGATATGTTCTATTTACTTGTTGCTGAATAACTAACAATTCCCAAATTTAAAACAACAGCATATTATATCAGTGCTATAGATTGACTGGGCTCAGCCCAGGGGTACTTACCCAGGGTCTCTTATGAAGTTTGAGTTCGATGATGTCTAGGCCTGAAAGAATTAGAAGCCTTGACTAGGGTGGATGTCCAGGTTGGCTCACCCACATACTTGAAAGTTAATGCTGGTTCTCGGCTCAGAGCTCTGTGGAGTTGTCACCTGGAATGCTAATCTGTGGCATGCTTGTATGACCTGAGCTTCTTACAGCATGGAGGCAGGGTTCCAAGAGGGAACAACCAGAAGCAAATGTTCCAAGATGAAAAACTGCAAGGCTTCTTCTTATCATCTACCCTTGGGTATCACACAGTGTCACTTCTGCAGCAATCTATGGTTCAAAGAGCAAGTTACAAGACTAGCCTAAATTTAAGGGAAGAGGACTGTGCAAGGGAGTAAATATAGGATGTATGCATTGGAGAGCAATTTTTAGAGTCTAGCTACTACATTGTGTTTTTTCTTTTGTTCCTCTAGTATCATTCATATACTTAGATGAAAGTTAACTATAAAGGCATAACTATATTCAACATTTTTGGCCAAAAATATGCCCTAATGGTTCATTATTCTTCATATGAAAAGGCATATAGTGCCAGGTATCATTTGGGGCATCTTACAAATTCATATGAATATAGCAAAAAGTAAGAGATTTGATAAAGCATTAAACAAGAGCAGATATACTACTAAACTACAGTGCATAAAATTTGTACATGCAGCCTACAGTCCCGCTCTTTGCAGCTTTCATGCCTTGTTATGAAAGGACACATCAGAATCTCCAAGAAGAATGGAGAATGACTCTTCTAAAATATTGTCTTATTCACATAATTGAACTGTTTAATAAGCGCATTTTTTGTTGTTGGTAAGGAGAATCACATATGTCACATACCAGATAGCAGCCATTCAATGTGAGCCATTAAGAAACTACCACATAATCTGGAGCAAGCTGGAGGTCTTCCCAGGCCCACCTTGTGAAAAGTTACAGGATGCACTGAGTGAAGGACATTTTTCATTTTTCAAAAGAAAGGCTGTGAAACCACTTAATTGATTGAACGAGCATTAGTCTATGTCTAAGGAGATTCATCAGATACATTTGTCAGGTCAAATACTTGATGCCCAATTTGAATTTCAAATAAACAATGATTTTCTTTTTATCATAAATACGCCTGATGCACTCTTTGGGACATACTTATACTTAAAAATTTTGTTATTTATTGAAATTCAAATTTAATTTGGCGTCCTGTATTTTTATTTACAAAAGCTGTCAACTATAGCTCCTGAGAGCATGAAAGAGGTTATCTGGATTTTATAAATTTAAGAGCAGCACTATTTTATATTGATTTAATCGTTATATATGTGTGTGGTTGTATGTATACGTACAACCACACACATATATGCTTCCCATAGCTTACTTGATTTGAATATATTGATGGAAAGTTTCAAACTTCTCCTTTAGTGTATTTTGGGCCTAGATAATATTACTTCAGATGTTACTACTCAATTCAGGACATTACAATTCAATTCAAGCACACAGACATTCTAAAAATAGTATGTAATTAGCTATGGTTACTGATTACGCTGTTGCCTAGTACCAGGCAAAGAACAAAAGTATGAGTAACAAAAATATAACTTTCTCAAATGAAGGCTAGATAGAATGGTTACTCTAATTGTGAAGTAATTATGGTCCAAAGTATCTTAGTAAACCAACCTTACCACAACTAGCATTCAAAGGATAAGAGTAAAAAAGTTTTCATTGGAAGAAAAATAACACAAACATTACTGAGTAAGAAATCTGTTTGTTATGAGACATCAATATATTTTTAAACAACACCCAATTTAATATAATATAATCTCAAAAGTAAAACTCAGGACTCAGGATTCAGGCTACCCGATTTATGCAAATTCCTTAACTTTTCTTTTCTTTCTTTTTTTTTCTTTTTTGGGTGGTTTAAACACTCAAAAATTTATTTTCTCACAGTTCTGGAGACTGGGAAGGCCAAAATCAATTCCTTAACTTTTCTAAGTTTCAATTTCTTTTCTGCAAAATTGAAAAAATAATATCTATAGAATGAGGCTGTTTTGAAAACTAAATAAAATAATTTACATAAGCCATTTAGCCCAATGTCAGCATACAATGGGTAAGCAATCAATTTTGGTACTAATAATAGAAAAAGAAATTGTTAGAAGATAAGAATGATGATGATGATACTGAAAATAAATATGTATTAAAAAAAAACAAAAAACAGAAACACTGTCAGTTGCAGTCCCCAGGCAGACTTGATTTTCTTTCTTATTCTTTTTTTATTCATGTAATTTTCTAAAATTACATAACTTTTATAATCGAGCAAAACTAATATTTCAACTAATCCTACAGTGAATAATCAAAGTGTATTTTGTACAACTTGAGTACAAGTTATCTTTGTCTCAACCAATTTCCTAATCCTCTATAGTGGTTAAAATTGCAATCATTTCTTTAATAAAAGGGTATATACGTTGCTTGAGAAAAAAAGGAAATATAGATATAATCACAGTAGTGCTCATTCATATTGAGCACATCAGGCATCGGATGATTTAGCTGATATGTAGGAAAGAAGTAACAGGAGAAATAAACAAAATAATAAAGTTTTCATGGAAAATAGCTGAACTAGAGGGGCTAACCATGAGAACTCTGAAATTCTGAGGGCTAGTTGGGGTGAGGAGGTATAGAAGAGTGAATTCTGAGTGCAGTCTGAAGGCACAGGCATCTGGGGGTGATTTCATGCTGGAAAATTTTGGCCACAAAATTGGAGAAATGCCAAGAAAGTAATTGATTTGATTCCCAACTTTGCCTAGCATGGGCCACAGAGTAATGAAGTTGGTAAAAATGATCATCTATGGTGTTTAGTTGATTTTGAAAAATTCACATATTTAAAGTTTCAATTCCTTGTTTTCTTCTCGCTTAAACCTAGTTTAGAAAGACAGCATAATTTAGAGGTAGCCTTTTTTTAAAAAAAATCTAATGCCTCTAAATATTTGTTTTTCAGATTCCCTTAATTTATACCATAATTAATATTCAATTAATTAATATTCAATTACTTTTGAATCATTTCTGAGATGACAATTTTGTATCATCTCTTTTTTTCTAGTTTAAACTTTTCTAATGAGCTCCAGGTCTATGGACATTTACCTGGATATCCCCCTGGAGCCTCACAAACTCAACATTGTCTTGAAAGGAACTCATTACCTTCCTTTCCCACCATCCACAACTCCATGTGAACTATATTATAGACTGGAAAACTCCATTGTTTGTTTTCTTCACACAATCCACAAACCTCTACATTTCAAGCTCTCCTTTGCCATTTTATTCCATGACAACATTTTTTTTTCTTTTTCCCCAATGCAGTTATTTATACCATAGGAAAAAAATGTAAGCTCCACCCTTAGAGGCTACCCTCATTTTTTCAGAATGTAACACTGCTGTGTATTTAGAAGATTCCATTTATATTTTCCTAAAAAAGCCCATTTTAAGCTTTGTGGGTCAACCTACAAACATCTCTTTTAAAGGACATATGGGTTTCTTTAGCCTTTTACAATAGTCAGTTGACCAAAGAGAAATTTTGCTTCCAAATTTTCTAACACATAGAATATTTCTGTTAATAATTAAATTCATTCCTATGATTCATTAAATTCTCCTCTTTTATTTTTAAATAAAGAGACAAACAGAATATAATGAAAACTTTCTAACATATAATCTAAGTGAAGTTTTTCAAATATATTGTAGAATTCATAGAACATACTTTTTGAGATTTTGTAAAGATCATCCACCTTCAGTAGGTTAGTGACTTTTCTTTTTAAAAAAAATGCATGATATTATTGTACAAATTTCAAAATAATTGTCAAAATAAAATTAACTATAATAATTTATACCCTGTCCTTCTTAATTATGTCCACCTCAGTCTCTCTACCACCTTCCGAATTATTAGCTTATATCATGATTTTGTTTTGTAACAATCAGGCAATACTTATCAGCTGAACTTTATGTGTGATTACCTCTTCATTTTTTTTCTCAGAATAATTTCATGAATTGTCTGAGCAGGTGAGGAAATTTGTGATTAAATGATATTATGATGTATGGTCCATTGTGTTCTTTCTCATATTTTACTTACACTCTGTGACCTCCTGATCTGTCCTGCAAGATATAGCTATTGCTATACTCTCAAGAAATTATTAAGGATTAGTGGAAACAGAGAGAGTCAGTTACCATACAAATTTTGTCCCTTGTGACAGGAAAGGAAGTGTTGTCAATGGGTGTACTGGTTTTCATCTGACTGAGGAGAAGTTGAAAATGTGAGCATCATGCAAGTTCCGGCAACAGTGATTTACTGTACCCAAGATTCAGATTGGATGACCTATACCTAAGGAAATGTCAGTGTGGCATAGATAATGGTGCCAGCAGCTGCACTCCTCCCCTAAACCACTTTTCATCCACCAAGCCATGTTACCAATGCTATAGAATTTCATGAACATCCTGAAATTTAGAGGCTCCTTCAGGAAGAAAGTTGGTGAGAATCAGAGGGGACACATTGCTAAACATAAAGCACTTTCTGAGACCTTTCTACTTATAACTTATTAAATGGAATCAAAACATTGTTTTTATTATCTTATAACTTTGAATCAGTTTACTTTTTGCAATTTTATACATTTAAATGCATATTCAAACTAAGAAAGGCATCTTCTTTGAACCAAAGAACAGTGCTTTCCACTTATTAACGTTTCTTGTTTCAGCCCATATTCTTTTATGTATAATTTCAGAATGGTGGCCTCATATAACTAATGAATATCCTTTAATTAGTAGCAGGGTGATTTCCTAAAACAACCTCTGAATTTGAAGCTGGGTAACCATTACTATTCTACCTTTTCCACTGCTCTGTGATCTCATGTTGGGGAAATGGAAATAAAAACAAAATCTCCACCACTCTCTACCCAGAAAACGTCTGCACAAAAGTAGAAGAGAAAGGAAAGCAATTTTATTTTTGAATAACCATTAAACCAGAGTATGATATGCATCACAGGCAGTTAAAGAGATCACCACAACCCAAAGAAATCTCTTTTTCTCACATAGCTAAGCAGACACAATCCATTACACCCATGTTCTCAAGATAAACAGTAACTAGTTCTCAAATAAAAGGACTTGACAGTACCATTTGTCACACAAAATTCATCATAAATTCACCTGGTAATTGAGATGACCATCTGTATTAGTTATCTGACTTTATCCAAAGGAAAATTAAACTTTTCATATCTTACAGACAAGAGGTAGTTTTGTAATTTTGTGGGAGCCAAAGATAGGCTATCATCCTCCCACAGAAACTAGGAGAGAGGAGCACCATCTTCCTTGATGATTATGTTTCATAAAGATGGCTCCCAGGTCCTTGAGAAAGACAATCCTGGGTCATAAGGCTGGCAAGAGACTAATTTAGTTTTTTAAATAATTTACATATATTTTAAAGAGATAAAGAACACATTCTCTGAAATAAATGCTCTAAGAAAATGGGAATGAAAGTCTCTTATTTTCAACACGGAGAATTAAGCCTCTTGTTTTTCACCTGTATTTGACTTTACACTTGGATACATAATTAATTGCCCTAGATGTAGTCTCTCATCTACGGAAGGCCAGTTTGTATTTGATCTCTAACCGACATTTTATCTCTAGAGTATACATTTTTCTTTTTTTTTCTTTTCAGTTTTACTTATGGTTGGCTATCTTTTGTCAACTTGGTGTATTCTACAAATTTGATAAAGTTACGTTTTAAGTATTTATTTAAATAAATCATTGAGAAAGAGGAAAGCACCCCTGACATCCTGGTCTGTTACCTACGGTTTAGCCGTGGTTTTCTCTTGCTGAACATCAACCATCTCACAGAACAGCAACATCAGACAAGGTCACTCTGAAAGCATGACCCGTGAACAAAGCAAAGTCACCATGCAACTCCCCAAATATCAAAATTCCTCGGCTCCTGGCTAATGCCAATGCCTGCTGCCTCCTTGTCAACTTCTGCTTTATCCACCTTTAGTGTGCTTTCTTTATAGATGAGGTGGATTGAGATGTCCAGTCACAGAATTGCCCCTGCTTTCTCACAGCATCCAACTCAGAGCAAAGCCCTACTTCCTTAGACTCTCCCCAAAATCACTCAATCAAAATCCAAATTCTATAACAGAATTCCCCTTCATGAGCATTCTTACTCACCGCGACAAATATTAAATCCAATTTTTTCAACTGTGGCCATGTTGCTGGTGGTCTTTAGCAGAAGGGAATTGACATAATTGATTTAAAATAAAATGTGGAATAGGACAAAGCCAAGGACAGATCCTGTGAAAAAGTGCTGGAGTGCTTCATTGCTTATTATCATTGATCCTTTAATCAATAACTTTGGCAATGGTAATTCAATCCAGCACATATCCACCTGACTATACAACTGTTGTTTTACTTTTCTCCATTTTCTTCACAAGGATATCAGCAGAGGCTATCTCAAATTAATCTATTTGGCCATTTATGTGATACCTGACATTGTCCTGATATTCTTTTCACTTTGACTATTCTGATCTGTGTGTGTGTGTGTGTGTGTGTATGTGTGTGTGTGTGTGTGTTTACCAAATTGTTCATATTTTGTAATTTGGGGTGAAAGGTGATCAAGGTAGTTTGGCTTAACACTTTTTACAAAACTCATGTCAATATTTACTGTCACCTAGATGTCATTCAACATAATGTCTTTCCCTTGTTTGTAGCTGTCCATATTTTCCCTTGTTTGCCTAGCCTATTTTCACCTAAAGTATCGAATTTCTTTTATTTCCTCACCCATCTAGGTATCAATTACCTTATTAATATATCTGTTCTGTGCTTTTAATGTAAAGCTTTTGTAAAAGAGAAAAAACTAAAATGATGTGCTAAACAGTTCTTTTTCTGCCATGTTAAGTTTGCAGCTTCTATTATAATCAGAGAAGCTAAGAGAATCTCTAATACATTTAATATTCTGATTATTGCCAAAGAAACTTTCATAATTAATCTAAGTACGTTTTACCAAAATTAATTCATTAAATACTTAAGAATTGTTCGTCAGATCTAAAGTTGTTAATTAGAAAGGGTCAAAAGAGTTTACAAAATTGTCATGGAAACAGTAACTGTGGGAAACAATGACCACCCCCATGAGTTGGGGAACAAGAGGAAATGGTTGGCATGAGTACAACCTGGAAACTTGGAGGAGGGATCACTGGAAGCTGACTCAGACTTCTGAAGAGGGAATGCTAGCTGGCTGGTGCTAGTGTCTCTGAAGAAGTCCATTGAGGCGGTTCTGCAAGTGAGAAGAAAACTGCAAACCAGACTCAGGTGCTGCATCAGAAAGGAACTGCCTCTGCCTGGGTAAAAAGCACAGCTGGCATGATGCTGACAGGAACAGGATATGGATACAAGTCACGGAAAAGAGAAAGCCCCTTTTCTATCCTCCAGCCTGTGGTGTCCCCATTGCCAGAGTGTAGCAAGGAGCAGCTGGCAAAGCAGAAATGTGGTCTGCAGAGTCCCCGTCCCAGCCTCACTGTGCTGAGTATAGAAGAGTGGATTTGGAACTGAGACAATATCTCAAACACTGGCTCCAGTATTCCTAAAGTTTCATGTCAGGCTTTTGCCTTTGATTACATGTACCCCCTTTTCTTCTTTATATGTGCCCTATCACTCAGAATGAATTGTTTAAGCTGCTTTACTAATGCTCAGGACACATATGACTGTTCCCAGTCAGAGTTATGATTTCCAAAGTTACAGGGTCACTCTCTCCCCATGCTTTGGCATGCTTTGGTTGATCCCTTTCAGCCAGCAAGATTTTCTAGTGGGTCGTGATTAAACACAGAGAGAGAATTTTCTCTATTGCTTCCTCTTCTTTTTAAAATATGTCACTTTAAATTTCCTTGGGGTAAAAAAAAAAAAATTCCTTAGGGCGACATATGTACTCATAAACCTGTTTCTCTCTTCCTGAATCTATCTCCATGATCATATATCTTACATCCTCAATGGTATATATTTTTTGAATATTCACAGAATGTGTTAATGAAATCCCTGGCCAGCTTTTGGTAAACTCTTTCCCTAACAATAAATATAAAATTCCCTGAGCTTATTTCTTCACAGAAAATACATTTTTCTTTAAAATTCAGCCTTTTTCTTCGCTTTCATCACCTTGCCTTAAAACAATTTGCTTTTTTATTTTCTGGTCAAAGTTTAGTAATTAAATTTATTGCCTCTTGAATGTTTATGCCAATTTGAGGGTATGCTCCTCACTTCCAAGTTATTTACTTTTATTTTGCTCCTAATTTGGCTTCTGTGTTTCCTCTGTGATATTGCTTTGCTGCGTCTGTTTGGGTTACACCTGCATTATACCCACTTCTCCTATTGTGCTTGGTCTTCTGTTACCATCTCCAGATGCTCTCTGCCATCTTTTCTTTCTTCCTCTGTAGACTTCATTCAACACTGCTTCTTAGAGCTTATCATTCTCTTTCCTTTCTTCAGCAAAGACTCCCCTCTCTCTGTTGTATTCTCATGGCCCTTTCTGTGTACCCTCAGCTGCTTTATTTTTGTCCACCCTCACTATTCTCACCACCACACCACTTGAAGCTCTTCCTCCCATCTTTTCATTCTCTTCAGATGGAGAATTTATTCTCACTGATATGAGTTGTGTAAGTTCTAACATTCCCTCTCTTATTTTGTTCTGCTTCATGAAAACCCACTCCCTGTTTCTTTATCATCAGTTACTTTTCAGTAATTTGGAGAACAGATTGTTTCAGTACTTTGCATTTTTCAACATTCCTTCAAATATTTGATTAATACAATACTCTGTAAGCCAAACAGAAAGCAAATATTATTTCTATGCTACAGGTAGAAAAACTGGAGAAAATTATGTGCAAGGTGTCAAATTATGCTCCAACCTATAGACAAAACAAACTTCCTGTGGCTGAGATGCTCAATTTAAAGCAGAACCAGGTGACTATGGCAGGATGAGAGGCAGGCACAAAATCTGTGCAAAAATGTCACAAGACTTTCCTTTCTGCAATCAAGCTAAATCGGTCTTTGTTATCAATGCCTATCAATGCAGAAATAGACTGCAGCTACAAATTCCCCAATTGACCACCTAGAATCAGCCAGCAAAGAGGGACTCGTGGTTTTAGGCTTAAAAGTCATCCAGATCAAGGTTCTGTTCCTTACACCTTAGATCCCCCTCCACAGCCTTGTAGTTTTTGCCTTTATAATCTCTAATTCTCCAACCCCTTCTTGGAGCCTTGTTCACTTTGTCCCAAAAGCTGCATCTCCTCAATCTATAGATTGCTTTCAGAAAATAAAGTGCTCCTTTTTTCCTCTGCAAATCTCATGGTTTTTTGTTAGCAAAGGCCACAGAGAAGTGGCAAAAAATAACACTTAAATTTTGCTCTTCTGAGTATACAATCTTTGAACTACAAAAGGGAATTTCATCATCTTCTCCACATCATGACTTGCTAGTGAGATCCCCACACAATTTAAAAGACAAATTGGAAACAGAACAAAACAAAAGAAACCCCTCCCATTAGACATTGTCATAAAACTGTTACAAATTCTTCTGAAAAGATATCTGACAATATTTTCAAATATCATAAATATCTTCTCATTCTTCAACCTAATTATCCCAATTCCACAAATCCATCTTAAGAGAATAATCTGAAATACAAAACTGATTCATGCACAAATATATTCTCAGAGTTATTTATAACAGTAATCAAAATACATGCCAACAATGGTGAATGTTAAATAAATATGATAAATCCACAAGGTGAAATTATGTGCAGCTGTTAAAATAACATTATGAGTTTCTATTACCATGGAAAATTGTTATTCGGTAAATGTTAATTGAACAGGATAAGATTCACTTGTATATGTAAATTATTATCAAAGCTACCACATATCCAATATATTTTTTCACTTATGAATATCTAAAGTGGTCTTTTTTGTTTTGATTTCTGAAAATGTGTTATTAAATAAATGTTACGTCATATAATCATTGGCGTTTTACACTCAAGAGAAAATATTTTGCAAAATTAACTAAAACTATGGAATAAAAGTCAAAGCAATGTTAAAAAATTGTTTGCAGTAGTCAATTATGGATTAATTGTTTCCTTTTACTTTTCTGTATTTCTTTCCAAATCTATAACTTAATAAAGAGTAATGACAACATAGACACTCCCAGAGAAGTCGGTCTGCCATCTATTCTCTTTCACAGGCTAGAACCAGAAGGGTGTCAGCTAGCTTTATCTTCCATTTGAAAATAGAACCCAGTAAGTGAGGTCCCCAGTAGATGGAGTTAAGCCTCCATCTTAGTCTAGAGCAGCCTAACGCCAGTTTAAAGTAACTTACCTGTACATTGCTTCCAGTGTAAGAATTGACTATGGTTTAAAATCTCTTAGTAAGTAAGGACTTTCCAATTGTAAATCTTTTCCAGGACTTGTTAAAAAATATTATCCACTAAAAATGAAATTATTGTGGAATACTATTGTAATCAGAAGATTATGAAAAGTAATACTTCAGAACAGGAGAAAAGAGCAAATAATACAAATTCTTAAATTTTGGCATATTTTCAATTCTAGACCTTTTGAATCTAATAAATTTTACACTCTCCAAGTCATTTTATATTTAGCATTTCAATTTTAAGTATCAGTTCCAATATTATTTAATATTTGGTAGATCATTATTTGATAAAATTGTGACAATTCAATTTTTTCCTATTCTGAGTATTATTCTACCAGTTTTAATATATATGGGAGTAATAGTAAATTTATCAGTAGGTCCCACCAGGAAATGCTAACTCATTGTCACCAGGAAAAAAACAAAATAACAAGAACTGTTATTTTTGTTTTCTTTGTTGAAGAAAGGAATTAAGTTAAATTGCTACCATATGTTACAAAAATAAAATAAAATCTGAAATTGAAATTAAAGAAAAGTTATATGTAGAAATCTTGAGTCTGAAATATTCAGATTCCAAATTAACTGGACTTATTTTAAAAGGAAGAATGCAAGATCAAAGTCATGCATAAGACTGAATCCAAAATCTCACCTCATATAACACAGGCCACTGAGTTGGTATATTCCCAGAGTCTAAATTTGAGGCGAAAAAAAGAAAAAAGACATGCATGTTGCCAGCTACAAAAAAAATCTGGAACAAAGTTACATTTTTACAGGTCTTATGGAAACCCAAAGAGGGTGATTTGTGGTCTTTATAAAGCATGCATCACCAAAAGTTACTTTCTCAGGTATGAAATAAAGCAGGTTTCTACAAATTCAAAGCATATGCTGTTCTACAGTAAAGTAACCATTTTGATCACTGTGAACAGATGGGGTTTGTCTTGTTTTACTTTCAATAAAGCATTATGTAAGGAATTTTATATTTTAAAACAATCACTGTGTAATTAACAAAGGTCATATTTATAGCTGAAAATAAATAGTGGGGAAAATTCTAAGTGCATATTGGGTTTCTTTTGATGAAGAACCAGAGTTCTTGACACTGATAAAGAAACAACTGTAACTTGGCTTATTTAGGAATGTTAAAGATTTGGAATTGCCCTGTGATTCAAGAGTTATCTCTCAGAATGCAAAGTCTTTGGAAATTTACTTCTTATCAGTGACCTGGCAGATACCCCAGTTAGAGGATAAACTAACTATGAAATGTTACTTTTGCTTTTTCAGAATATCCTAATGATCAGAATCAGTCAGTAGGGCCTTGCCTTTGACCAAGTGTGTTTTGTGACTTTCTAATTCAGCATAATTAATTTGATGTGCTGATCTATTTTGACTTCTTTTATCTTTAGAGAGGAAATGAGAAGTGATCAGTATATCTTATATGTTTAACAAAACAATGTCTAGATATTAAGTTTAGAAAGTTACCTTCTGTCTAGACCCTTCCTAAGGACTATAGTGTTATTTATTTTCTTCTATGGTGCCAGAAATACTATCATATATCGTGTGCACTTCTACCAGGCATTGTTTGTAGCTATATGTCTCTTTCTCTAAGAGGCCCCCAGGTTCACCAATGTCCCTGTCCTGTCAGGAAGTAACACCCTTTACTATCTGTAAGTCCAATAATCTCTAAATACTAGAATCATATCAGTCTAGAAGAGAATTCAAAGCTCTATGAAATTTTCAAAAGCCTTGTCCTTTAAAATAGACTTATCATAGTTAATTTGAGAAGATTTGCATTTTCTTTTTTTTCTTTTTTTTCTTTTATTTATTTTAAACATATTATTCTTTATTATAAAGTTGTGGGGTACAGTTAAAGGTTAGGTATACAAATGTGCATCGTTCAGGCACCCTTGTTGATAAGGGGTGTCTCCCCGTCCCCAGGCAGATATTGACTACCGTTAGTCCCACCTCCCTTCCCCTCCCTAGCCCCCCATAGTTTCCCACCACTGTCAGTCCTTTTCTTATAGTAATACGTTGGATGTTCAAGGTTCACTATATGAGTGAGAACATGTGATGCTCAGATCTTTGTTTCTGTGAGAGGTAATAACAGGGATTTCTTTATCTACTGTGGAATGCAGCCTGTCCGCGGGAAGCGGTTCCCACATTCTTAGCATCAGCCACCCTTAATGGGCATTAAGCTCGTACACCGGCCACCGAGTCTTAAGCAAATTTTAAAATAACATCTTATCTCTAAAATAATAAAGAACACAGTTTTGTAAAAAGTAACATGAAGGATAATGGCTACATCTACGTGAGGGCGATGATACTTCTGAAAGTATATCTATGCCCTGTGTGACAAGAGGGAGCCAGAAGGAGTTCTCACTTCCTGCCAGTTTCTTTTCTTACTCCTTATTTGTACCAAATTAGAAAAATCCGAAACCACAATGATAGGTCATTAGAAATGGCAGCAAATGTTCTGTGGCTCCATCAGATGATTCTGGGTTCAGACCAAACAAGAATCCAGAAATCACAGAGCCGCTTCTTCCTGAAGACAACTTTTCCCTCCGTTGGGCACTGGGTCAACAGGTACGGAGCCTCCAAGAATTAGAACACTGAGTGTTTCATCTTGGGAGAGAGAGAGTGGCAAACGGGGCCGTCGTCCTTTCTTCAGTTGAATTCGACTCCGGAAAGAATTCTTTAAGTTCTGATGTAATGTTTGGATGTGGTTTTTAAATAGTCTTAATGCTATGTCACTGATTCCTTTCTCCTGCTCAGAAGCAAAATCACCAAATGTTGAGAAAGACTCAGACTCATATTGGAGCACACAACCTTTGTTTTTAAGAAATTCTGCTAACTTGATAATTAATAGTAAACATTGTAATTGACGATGTCTGGGCAGTACAGATGTTGACTATATTGCCAGCCGAGCAGGCCACTCAAGATTTTTTTTAAAGTCAAATCTCACTCTGTCACCCAGGGTGAGTGCTGTGGCACAATCACAGCTCAGCACAGTCTCGACTTCCTGGGCTCAGGTGATCCTCCTGCCTCAGCCTCCCGAATAGCTGAGACTTAGGCGTGCGCCACCACACCCAACTCATTTATTTTATTTTATTTTTTGTAGAGACAAAGTCTCGCTATGTTGCCCAGGCTGGTCTCGAACACCTGGGCTCAAGTAATCTTCCTGCCTCAGCCTCCCAAAGAACTGGGATTACAGGCCTGAGCCACTGTGCTCGGCCCACTCAAGATCTTAGAAGTGGCCTTGAGTAGCCTTGTCAGTGACATGAAAAAATGGTTTTAGTTCATCATGCTTTTCAAAACTCCCGGTGGGAAATGTTTCCCTCCATAGCTAGAAATATCTCAGGGTGGAAAAGTAGGCTCTTGAACTTGCTGTTACGTCTCTGCACAGCGTCCCAAAAAGAAGTATGTTTGGTGGATGGATCTGGATCCTAGTCACAGTTTGACTGTTTCTTTCAACTCTGTATTAAGTAGGATTTAGGTTCGGCCATTCATTACAGAGATCCAAAGTAACAGTGGCTTTAAAAGACAGCAGTTTATTTCTCTCATCTAATCGTCCAAATAGTCCAGAGCCAGAAAAGTGGCTCTCCATGGGACTCTTCAGGGTCCAGGCTCCTTCTGGTTTATTACTCTGCTGCCCTTCGGTCTTGCCCTGATCTGCACGCTCCAGGTTGGCTGACCACGACCTGAGGGGCCAAGCAGTCGTTGGAGGAAACCACAGAGGAATGGAGTGCCCCTTTCCCATAAGGGCCTGAAAGTCATACTTCAGCTCGCAGCCCATTGGCCAGGACCTAGTCACATGACCACACCCAGCTGTAAAGAAAGATGGGAAACATAGTTTTTATTTTGAGTGGTCATATGACTGAGTGGCTCCTGTGAGAGAGAAGAGGAGGAAGGATGCTGGGGAATGATAGCTGGCATTGCCAAGACGCTGAAGAAAGATCAGGAAACGGATGTCAGTGGGCTTTCAAGCACAGCTCCTTTTATCCCTGGAGGAATGCCCTCTGGGGCTGCAAATGTAGCTGGTGCTTCCCTGGTGTCTGCCAGGTCATCTTTTCAATTCATGAGTCACAAAATAATCACTCACTAAGCAGAGAATCCTTTTTTTATATCCAGGTACATTTGGATTCTGCACATTGTTGATTTTCTTTTCTTTTCTTTTCTTTTTTTTTTTGGATCAGGGTCTCACTATGTCTACCAGGCTGGAGTGCAGTGGTACACTCATGGCTCACTGCAGCCTTGACCTCCTGGGCTCAGGTGATCCTTCTGCCTCAGTCTCCCAAGTAGCTGGAACTGCAGGCAGCCGCCATCACGCTCAGCTAATTATCATTGATTTTTAACCAACTTTACATGGGCCCCCAGGAATTTTTGAAAAGAGAGATGAGATAAAACCATTTATGCAAGTCATTGATTAGGAGACCAGTTCTGAGATCTTGAACAGCTGGGTATGGTGGCTCATGACTATAATCCCAGCACTTATGGAGGCTGAGGAGGGAGGATGGCTTGAGGTCAGGAGTTTGAGATCACCCTGAGCGACAAAGAGAGCCGTCTCTACAAAAAGTAGAAAAATTAGCCAGGCATGGTGGCGCATGCCTGTAGTTCTGTTACTGGAGGAAGGGGTGCTCCTCCCATATGAAACAGCTTGAAGATGGGTTCTTGTGTTCAGGTTTAGAAAGAATTCACGAACTCACAGAAAAGCAGTATAAGCAAATAGCTTTAGCAAAGAAGAGCACACTCTCAAGAAAGGGGAGCGGGCAGAAACAGCCTACAGAGTTGCTGCTTCTGCACGCAACTATTGTTGAGTTATAACTTGTATTCTTAAGGCTATTTCTTGGGGTGGGTTTTTCCTAGAAATGGGTGGCCTTAGGGCTGGGTCTCTGTTCCTCCTTCCTCATGGTGGGCAGGGGAGTTTCAGGCCTTATAGGGTCATAGGGCTACTATCATGGTGTCAGGTGTATGATGGGAGTGGGAGGCTCCCCTCAGGTTGCTTTTTGCTAGTAAAATTACAATGAAGATAAAAGTAGGTCATGATGATCTGAGGTCAACCTTGGCTATCGATGTGCATGCTGGGTTGGGGGAGTCTCTAAGTTGGTTCCTGTGTTGGTGGTCAACTCTCGACCGCAGCATCCTGGATAGACAGACTCCCGTGTTGCAGGTGTATCTGAGCATCTAGCAGTCAGGTAGGTGTGATGCTTCCCATAGCTAGATCCCTTGCTTGCACACATGGTCCTACACCAGCTGCTGCATGCAGCCTGGAACTTTCCTAAAGCCCTGAAGCTTTTCCTAGTCCCACCTGCCTATAGATCAGTTCCAACTACCCGGGAGACAGGTAGAAGGATCTCCTGAGCCCAGGAGGTTGAGACTGTGGTGAGCCAAGATTGTGCCACTGCCCTCCACCCTGCGCAATAAAGTAAAACCCTGTTTCCAAAACAAAGATCTTGAACAGCTTACTCAGAAGACAATGTGGTCAATATCTGTGATAGTACAAACCTAACCTCGGAGGAACAGTCTTATGTTTTTAAAATATCTTCATTATTTTTTTAAACATTTTGATATTACACAATCATTGGGTGTGAACAAAACCTACGTTTTAATATTGTTTGCATTTTTAATTTTTTTTAGTTGGCATCTCACTCTGTGCCCAGGCTGGAGTGCAGTGGCACATTCACGGCCACCACAGCCTCGACCTGCTGGGCTCAAGCGATCCTTCCACCTCAGCCTTCCAAGTAGCTGGAACTACAGGCACAGGCTACCATGCCCGGCTAGTTTTTTGATTTATTGTAGAGATGAGGTCTCGCCAAGTTGCCCAGGTTGACCTCAAACCCATGGGCTCAGGCAATCCTCTCACCTTGGCCTCCCAAAGTGCTGGGATTATAGGTGTGAGCCACTGCATCTGGCCTAAAACCTACACTTTTAAATAAGGACCATAAGGTAGCAGGATATATTAAAATCAAACTATTGTCTCGTAACAATGCAACTGACATCATGTGATGTCCAACACTGTCATTTGATAAAGGAAATTTACTAAAAGTTGGTTCTTAATTCTCTGAGAGAAATGTGTGTCAATAACAAAATAGTTGCTTTATGGTCTTCTCGGATTATGTTGTTTTGTATCTGTTTTACTAAGAGAAGTTCACTTTTAAATACTGCCTTTGTGGTTTTGTTTTTCTTCCTGCCTTTAGTGGCGGGGGGGTGGGGGGAAATCCATTAATTTTGTCCTGGAAAGCTTATTTTGCTCTGGTTCTGGAAAAAAATGCTGTGATGTTTTACCAGAAAGGTCACGGCACTCTGTTTGAAAATGATGTGAAAATCTTGATGGCTTTATGCCATTATTTGACAAAGTTTCATAACACGCAACACACTGGGGATTAAAAATGGAATGGATCACCAGCCAGGAGGTCCCGTTCGGATACTCAACACTGCACTCACTGTTTACACTTTTCTTTTTTGACTGCTTGTGTGAAATCATCAAACATGTCCCAGTTCTTACAGATTTACATTTTTTGAACTAGATTTTTGTTCACTATGTATTTACTTTTCTAACACTGGTCTCAGTTGTAGTATTTGGATTTCTATCTTCATCACCCATCTTAAGACTGACCAGTTTTGAATCATTGACTTTTTTTTATTTTTTATTTTTTTGAATTGGGGTCTTACTCTGTTGCCCAGGCTGGGGTGCTGTGGCACAATCATGGCTCTCAATGCAACCGTGACTTCCTAGGCTCAAGTGATCCTTCCACCTCAGCCCCCCAAGTAGCTGGGACCACAGGTGCATGCCACTGTGCCCGGCTGATTTTTTGATTTTACATTGCCTAGGCTTGTCTCAAACTCCTGGGCTCAAGCGATCCTCCTGCCTTGGTCTCCCAAAATGAAGTCATTGATTTATTGTTTAGGTTGAGGATATTACACATCACAAAAATAATAACCAAAAACCCATAAACGGCATGAAAATATATCACTTGAGACAAGCTTCCAAGAGAGATCCACCAAATTCAAATGAGCACACACCCAGTTTGAAGAATGTGAGTTATTAAGAACAAAATGGGATTTCACTGAGAATTTTCATCCATTTTGCATTTCTAATTTATGAGTAGAGTGATTCTTTCCTTTTTTCCTCAGAAACCTCCAACACCTGTGGATGACTTGTACACCTTGAGGGACCCTGTGATGGTCCATGGACCACACTTGAGGGAAACTCTGTAGCCATCAAGTCTGCTGTATGAATTGTGAAATGGTGGGTGGGGAGGTGTCCTGGAACCCCGGTCTCTGACCACTTACCACTGGAAGTTTGTGTTCTCGGTCAAGTGACATGTTAAATACAGAGGGCATTGGTAGACATATAAGGGGGCATCCAAGAGCAATCAAGGATAGTGTAATGACCAGAAACCTGGGCAGCTCAGTTTGGGGGTGACTCATGGAAACATGGAGGGTCTGGCGGGATCCAGCTCATGAAGTTCCCTGATTAGATGCTCTGGCTCTACCAGGGCCCCGTCACATGCAAGAGGCTGACTTGCGAATATGTATAATCCTCCAATTCAGAAGCACTTTCTCCAAAGCCTTAGACATCTGCATTGTGATTCTCCTACTGGGGTGTCAAAGTCTTTTTTTGGTACCACAAATACCTCTAATTTCGTAGGATCTGCAGGTCTTCAGGTCCACGCGCAGGGACCTTGCATCACACCTGAAGCTGTTGCAGGGCTCTTTCCTGCTCTGGGCCTCATCAAATTTGACAGCCTTCCATGTCACCTATGAGCATACTCCCAAGTGAAGAACATGTCTTCTCCAGGGTCCACAGAAGCCTAGCAGCTGTGCTGTGCTTTCTTATTCACGCTGCAATTATTGCTCCCTTTCTTTGGTGATTTCTAGGCTTACAACAGACCACCAAACCCCCAAAGATTTCACTGATGTTATAAGCCCCTAAATCTTTGTAGGGTTTTTTCCTTCCAACCCCTGGAATGCATGTGTCTTACCAAAGCTTTTGCTACTTTCTGCTCTTCTGGTCTGATTTACATGATGTCATCAAAAGAATAGATCATTTACTCTCTCCCCGGCCATCTTGGCAGCTGCTCTTGGTTGGGGGCTCGTCCCGCACCCAAGGCAGGAAGATGGTGACCGCAAAGAAGACGAAAAAGTCACTGGAGTCGATCAACTCGAGGCTCTAATTAGTTATGAAAAGCGGAAAGTATGTGCTGGGGAACAAGCAGACTCTGAAAATGATCAGACATGGCAAAGCGAAATTGGTCGGTCATCCTCGCCAACAACTGCCCGGCTTTGAGGAAATCCAAAATGTAGTATGAGGCTATGTTGACCAAAACTGGTGTCCATCACTAGAGTGGCAATAATATTGAACTGGGCACATCGTGCGGAAAATACTACAGAGTATGCACACTGGCTCTCATTGACCCAGGTGATTCTGATATCATTAGAAACACCCCAGAACAGACTGGTGAAAAGTAAGCCATGCAAAATTGTCCTTTAGTAAAACTTGGCAGAGCTTGTTTTTTTGTTTTTGTTTTTTAAAGAATAGATCAATGTGCTCTTGTGCAGAATATCTAAATGACCCAGATCCTGTCAGATCATGTTAGTGGGGGAGCAGAGTTAATATATTCTAGGGCAGGACCTGAAGTGTGTACTGCTGTCCAAGATCAGTGACCACATACTGTCTATGCACCTGAGCATATGTTAATCTGCTTTGGCAAAGATACCACATCTGGCACAGCAGCTGCAATTGGAGCTGGTGCTTGGTTGCTTTTCAGTAGTTCACTGTCGTTCTTCTGGAAGCTCCCTGGTGAGCTGCTGGTCTTACTAATACGTTCCTTCTAGCAGACCCACTTCTCTGAACTTTTTGATCCCATCTTCTGTTTGCTATGATGGCTCTAGTGTTTCCACCCAGGATATCACGTTGCATGTGGTGCTCATGTCTCCCTGGTCTCCTCTGGCCCTTTACAGTTTCTCAGTCTTTCCTTGTTTGTCATGACTTTGACCGCTTTCAGGAGGACAGGGCAGACTGTTTGAATGTTAT
>CAUYQG010126180.1:0-51042 GCA_963574415.1 Tarsius wallacei | reverse complement strand
GCGCTACCACACCCGGATAATTTTTTGATTTATTGTAGAGATGAGGTCTCGCCAAGTTGCCCAGGCGGGTCTCGAACCCGCGAGCTCCAGCAATTCACTCACCTCGGCCTCCCAAAGCGCGGGATTACAGGCTGAGCCACCAAGCCCGGCCAATTTAATAAAAAGAAATTGTGAACTAGATATAGAATTGTAACTGGAAGGTGTCACAGAGGTAGCAACTATACAAAGCAGCGACCACCTCTAGGGCTGGGGGAACAAAGAGAAGAGGCTGGAAATATTAAAACTTTTAAAACTTTGAGGAGGGACTATGGGGCTGGGACCATAATCTCTGGAGAGAGGAGTTTGGCCAGCTGATACTGGTGTCTCTTAGGGAGCATGATGAAGTTCGTCTCCAAACTGGAGAAACTGCTAACTGAATTGTGCCACTACTACAGGAAGGAACTGCCACTGCCGGGCTGAAACAGTGCTGCTTGGGTGACCTTGGCAAGAACAAGAAGCAGAGGAAATCCAGAGGAAGCACATAAAAAGTCCACAGGAAGCACATGGGAAGCCCAAAGGAAGCACATGGGGAGTCCACAGGAAGCACACAGGAAGTCCATAGGAAGCACATGGGAAGTCCATAGGACATGGGACGCCCACAGGAAACATGCGGGAAGTCCACAGGAAGCACACACGAAGTCCACAGGAAACACATGAGAAGTCCACAGGAAGCATACAGAAAATCCACAGGAAGCACACAAGAAGGAGCCTACTTCCTCCTCTCGCTTGCAATCATCTCCCTCCAGCCAACCTTTGGTAGAGTCTTAACAAACATGGTTAGCACAGTCCCTGTTCCACGATCTCAAAGCAGTTAAGTATTGGATTCAGTGACTCCCTGCAAAGAGTCAGAATCCCAGTGGTGATGGTCCTTCCTGAGTCATGTCGACAAGGTGCTGAGACTCCAGGAAGATGCATTCGCCAGCTCTCAGGGATGTGATGAGCCATTGCCTCCAATGTGATCCATAAACCATTATTAAGAAGCAAGGTTGGGCTGGAAGTTAATAATTCAATTACGAAAGGTAGCACTTCTCAACTCAAAACAGCATATATTTCCATTTCTGTGGAGCAGGAAGACTCTTTTATGTTTAATTTTTGTCAAGCTGTGAAATGAGGTTTTAGCTGTGGGTGTCTCATTGAGGCCAGCCGTGCTCAGGAGGCTCTGTCTCCTGAGTGTCTGTAAGATTGTGCCCCTGCAGTGTCTCCCATAGGCAAGAGCACAGAGCACACAGATGAGACAGGAACTCTTAAAAGTTTCCTGAGAAGTTTTTTCTTTCCTTATGATTTTTTTAAAATTTCATTCATCTTGTTATTTTAGGAAGCTCCATTCGGCATCAGAGTCAGGCACTCACCAAAAGCATGTCGAAATTTTAAAAAGCCGAGGGGCACTTAGGGCTGACGGATTTTTAGTGGGTGAGGCTGTGTGTGTGTGTCTGTGTGTGACCATCTGCGTGTAAGAGAGAAAGAGAATATAAAGCTAGGTTTTGCTTTTCCAAAACACCTGAAAAATCCAACTGAGATTTAAAACAAACAAACAAACAAAAAACACACAGCTCTTAAAATTTCCCTTAAAGCAATGAAGATGATATGAACCAAAATAATAATAATAATCTATGAGTCAGCATCTTGCACTTGAGTCCAGAGTTGTGCCCATTTGCTTTTACAGACAGGAAAACAGTAGAAAATCCAGTGTTATCCAAATCACAAAGCATAGAACCAAAGAAGAACTAGGAATGATGGGAGTAAAAAGAGTTCTGTTTGGCCTTTCAGAGACACCTTCTTGGTCTAAGCTTTATAAAAAAACTAATATCCAGAAAAGGGAAATAATCTCCCTAGTGTCACACAGCTGTTAAGAGGTGGCGCTAGGACTAAAACACAGGTCTCCAAGTTCCCTGGTCAGTGCAGTGTCCTTTACTCCACAGTGCTTTTCCATATCAGTGAACATGTATGTTACCAGACAGAGAACATGAAATGTTCACCAGGAATTCCCTTGGGGTCAGCCGGGTCATGTGTTAGGAAGAAATAGTTGATGACCTATTTAGAGTAGAATTTAAACCCAAAAGGTAAGTTCAAGGAATTAAAGATGGTTTCTTAACTATCTTCAAATAATGAGTCCTGCTAAATGGATATTTTCCAAGTTCTTTTTTTGGATATGGGAAGGCAACTGGGGTCAGGAATTGTGAGAGAATAGATCTGCTTAAGTTGGTGACAATGCAGAAAAAAGGGACTGTTTATATACTGTTGGTGGGGATGTAAATTATTAGTACAACCGCTACAGACAACAGTATGGTGATTTCTTAAAGGACTAAAAATAGAACTTCCATTCAACCCAGCAACCCACTACTGGGCATCAACCCAAAGGAAAATAAATCATTATATTAAAAAGACACCTGCACTTGTTTGTTTACAGCAACACTATTCTACCAAAGTCATGGGATCAACCTAAGTGTCCATTGACAGATGATTGCATAAAGAAAATGTGGTATATGTACAGCATGGAATACTACTAAGCCATAAAAAAAGCATAAAATCATGTCTTTCACAGCAACATGTGTGGAACTGTAGACCATTATCTTAAGTGAAATAACTCAGAAATAGAAGGTCAAACACCATATACTTTCACTCGTCAGTGGGAGCTCCACTCCATTTTTTTTTTTCAGTTAGAATTCCCAGCCTTGAATTTTCCTATCGTAAGGTTTTTCTATAATAGTCTTTGTGGTTGAAAGGAGAATTCTGTATTCATAACCTACTAAGGCAGCAACATAGAAGATCTCTTGACTAAGAATTTCATGAGCTACCTTAAGAAAGCATTGGAGATGTTCATATTGTTACAACTGTGCCCACAGATACATGCCTTCTTGCTATGAAATGGATGCCTAGTACATCACTATACACTCAATTTTTCCTCCAACTGTAGGCCAAGTGACTCTGAGCAAGTCAACTTTCTAGACACTGGATTTTTGTGCCTATAAAGTAAAGTTAACAGGCCCTGTCTTACAGGGTTGTTATAAGAAATAAACGCAACAACATGTGAAAGAGTCTGGCAAACTGCCTGGCACACAGGAGAGTCTCAAATATGAGTTCATTTATCCTCTCTAAAAGTTTATAACTTAGTTAGAAAGACCAGACATATCCTTTCTGTGAACTGAAAAGGTGTTTTGAAGTCATGGCTATCCAGGAGTTTTCAAAATGGGCTGAGCTGCCTGATTCCCATCTACAAACTCACGGAGACCCAATATATAAAACATAGAAAGCTGAGTTGCTCTGACTGAAAGCTTTAGGGAGTTCAGAGCCTGACCTGCTCAAGTATTCCTCATCCCTTCATGCTCTCCATCTTGCCTCCACATAGGACTTGGTCCTGATGTAAACTGTAAACTCTCAGACCCCTTCAAAGAACTGAAGTGCTCCATGAAACACAGATAGAAAGCCCCATCTGCTCCTGCTCCCATTACTTGCTCTACAGAGGAGGAAAATCTGAGATTCAGAGAGAAGTAATTTGCTCAAACACTTCATAAGAAGTTCTCCTCTACTGAGAGTCAATCATTCCTCATACTTGAAACTCATCTTAAGAATGGTTACCTAAGTAATAAAACAAATAGAACAAAATGTTAATGGTAGAATCTGGGGGGTAGATAAATGAGTGTTCATATAACATTCTTCCAACTTACCGCATGTTTGAAAATTTATATAATAGAATTTTGGGGAAAACCAGGAGAAGTCTAAATCTTCATGGTCAGAGGCCAATCAGGTTTCTAAAAAATGAAATGGTCTAAAGTTTACGATTTATCCACTTAAAGCTGTTTAAATGTCTTATGCCCCTAATTTGTGTGATCGGGCAGGGGTAAGTTTGAGATTTTTTTTCCTTCTCAGGATATCCAAGAAAATAGTGGAGCATGGTCTGACTGTGGATTTCTCCTGCAGACTAAAACTGCCAAAAGAGTGTGTCTACCAAAAACAGCATGAGCGTTTTAGAAAAACTATAATTCCTGGACAAAAGAACCAACTATAATTTTGCAGTGGATTAAACAATGCATACCCATATCAAAACATCATGCTGTACACTGTAAATATGAACTATGTTGTCAGTTAAAAAAATTTAAAAACCAACTATAGAATCTAGGGGAAAAAACTCTTATTTGACGAAAAAGGGAAAATTTTCAAAGATCTGTGTTGATGATTTCTATCTGAAATGCAAGCACCCTACACATGCTCAGACTCACAGTGGACATACCCTAGTTGTTGGTCAGAGGATACTGAAGGCAGAGTTCCAGGTTCTCAGGCCAGGCTGTGAGTGGTAAAGGGAATAATGAATGCAGAGAAGAAAGAAGTCAGTAATGCTAAAATGCAAATAATGGTTTCCATGTCCAAAGAACAGCTTTTAACAAACAGCTCTCCATTATTCAAGGAGAAAAAAAAGTGATGACCCTCAAATAGCTCGGGATTATTCAAACAGAATAACAAGGGTCCCTGGAGGAAAAGGAAAGGTAAGTAACCCTGAAATCATAATTAAGGAAATAATTGGGAAAACATTTCCCAGATCTACAGAGACCTCAGCGGACAAGTGGAAGAATTTCTTAGGATTCTGACCAGAAATGTCCCTAAAAGAAAATCCCCAACGCATGTAATTATAAACAATGTTAACAGAAAGAAAGGCACAGAGAAAACAGGATGCCAAGGATAATTAATTGCAAAGATAGTTAAGAGAACAGGCAAGTTGTACAGAGGGAAGAGCTGATTTTGAGTTAACATACTCGGCTCTGCCACTTTGCAGTCACGGGGTATATTCACCATGTCCTCTTGGCCAGCCGACTTCATCTGATTATTTGCTTCAACTATGAAATGGGGGTGATCCTCTCTACCTCCTACGGTGGTCATGGACGTTGAGGAAAATGGCGTTTTCAAACATTCCCAGGCTGCCAGAGGAGGTGAAAGGCTGAAGGGAGCTTGTGGGGAGAGGAGGGCCTCTTTCCCCTGCTCTCACCTGCCAGTCCATCAAGTCACTCCAATTACATCTGTTTTGTGTTATTCATCTTCTTTGTTTGCAGAGGATATTCTACGGCGGAAAAATAGTTCGAAAACTACTAACTAGAGTGAGGGTATTAAATGGACTGGGAAGCACAGACCTATTACATTAGGATCCATTCATTCATGCATTCATCAAGCACGTGGTGCCTGGAGCTGTTCTAAGCACTAAAGATATAGCAGTAAGCATTATAATGGGGAAGACCGACAGTAAACCCATAAACTAAAGTGGTATTTGATCTAAGGGAAGCAGGGGCTGATTCATGCAGACATCTAGTGGAAGAATGTTCCAACATAGAGAACAGCAAGTAGGACGGAGAGGGAAAAGAGGAGAAGTCTGGGCACGATCACATGACACCTTTTCAGCACAGAGAAGACTGCATTTTCTTCTGGAACAGAGGAGGAACATGATCCGATTTACATTTTAGACTGATCGTTCTGGCTGCTGTGGGGAGACTAGGAGGCGGGAAGACAAGGGTGGAATAGAAAAACCAGTTAGGAGATGATGATAGAGACAGAGAAGTTAAGAAGTGAAGGAGGAGGTGAGCCGGAAACAGACTCAGGATGTATTTTGAAATTAGATCTGGCAGCATTCATTGATGGGTTAAGTCAGCCCATCATTGACTTGAGAGACAAGAGTTTAGAAATTTGGGGTTAGACAAGTGGTAGAATGGGGTTTCTGAGACGAGAAGATGGGAGATGTAAATTGGAATTTTGCTGGGAAAAGGAGTAAAATCAAGAGTTCTGCTGTGGTGCCTTTAGTTGCGAAATGCCTCTTTGACTTGGAATTGGAGATAGCCAGACAGCTGGAAATGCAGCTGAGGGAAAGACTGTGTTAGAACTCTAGCCATAAGACTTATCTAAGTCTGTTTTGTGTGGCTGTAAAGGAATACCCGAGACTGGGTAATTTATAAAGAAAAAAGACTTACTTTGCTTGCAGGTCTGCAGGCTGTGCAGGAAGCATGATGCTGACATCTGCCTGGCTTCTGGTGAGGGCTTGTGTGAGGCATCAGAACATGGCTGAGATGGTCAAAGGGGAAGCAGACGCATGTGGAAAGGGACCAGACTTGAGGGGCATCCTGGCTTTGTAGAAATCCACTCTCACAGGAACTAATCCATTCCCCCTGAGAACTAATCCAGTCTCACGAGAGCAAGGACTCACTCACTACTGCCAGAACAGCACCAAGCTATCCATGAGGGACCCACCCCCATGACCCAAACGCTTCCCACTAGACCCCACCTCCCAACGCCACCACCCAGGAGATTAAATTTCAACATGAGATTTGGTGGGGACAAGCCAAGCAAATCCAAACCACGGCAGGACTCATCATGCATGGAGGCTACTGAGTACAGGAAAACTAGAGAAACACCTAGGGAATAAGGACAAACAGAGAAGAGGCCCCGGGCCTGTTAACATCACTTATCAAAGACCACTTTAGAAGTATAATCTTCAGCTGGGCTCGGTGGCTCAGCCTGTAATCCCAGGCCTTGGGAGGCTGAGGTGAGTGGATTGCCTGAGCCCGCGGGTTCGAGACCCACCTGGGTAAGCAAGACCTCATCTCTACAATAAATCAAAAAATTAGCCAGGCGTGGTAGCACGCGCCTGTAGTTCCAGCTATTTGGAAGGCTGAGGCAGAAGGATTGCCGGAGCCCAGCAGGTCGAGGCTGCGGTGGCCGGGAGCGGCCACTGCATTCCAGTCTGGGCGAAATAGTTAGACTCAAACTAAAAAAAAAAAAAAAAAACAAAACAAAAAAGAAGTATAATCTTCAGCCTATTGTATCTGATGGCACATTAAAAGAATGAAAGGTACCTAAAATAAGTAATTTAAACATTTTCCTGTGTCATTTTACACAAGAAAACTTTTTTTTTTTTTTGAGTTGGAGTCTCACTCTGTCGCCCAGACTGGAGTGCAGTGGCACACTCCCGGCCACCGCAGCCCCCACCTGCTGGGCTCAGGCGATCCTTCCGCCTCAGCCTTCCAAGTAGCTGGAACTACAGGCGTGCGCTACCACGCCCAGCTAATTTTTGATTTATTGTAGAGATGAGGTCTCGCCCAGTTGCCCAGGCGGGTCTCAAATTCGCGGGCTCAGGCAATCCACTCACCTCAGCCTCCCCAAGCGAGAGATTACAGGCTGAGCCACCAAGCCCGGCTTACACATGAAAACTTAAAAGGATAAGAGGGAAAGAAGAAAATAAATTACATTTCCAAGTCACAAAAGTATAACACAAAGTAAAGATTGGGAAGAGTGATGTGAGTCCAGTAAGATATCTCCAAGCTACCCTAAAATTGGGGCTCAAAAAAGAGTTGGAGTTTTGAATATATCAAGAAAAAAAAACAATTTGGTTGAGTTAAATAGGTTTAATTACAAAACAATATTAGGCCGATAGAAAAAGTTTCCTTCCAGTTGTATTTAAATAGAAATAGAAAAAGCTCAAAGTATTTAACATAAATAATATTTGTAGTGGGAGAAAACAAAGAACTTCATCAAGTGGGAAGGAAGACAGGTTGAAGAAGAAAAGAATAAATATAATGATTATAACATTAAGCAGTAATAGGCTGTAGTCAGCTTCTAGTTTTAAATATCATCTACTTAGCAGCCCTGAAACAGCCTTTCCCAACTTTTAATTAAAATGCCTTTTAAAACACAGAAAAAACAAAATTCACAAGTCCGTGAAAAACCAGGACCAATAGTCAATCTATTTCTAGGCAGAATTGGGAGATTTTCCCCAGTGAGGCCAATGAAACTGGAAAGAAAAACACAACTGATGTGAAATAATTGTGAATTAAAAACACAACAAAACAAGAAGGGAACTATGAGGTAAGAAAAACTTACTAAAGGAGTTAAAGATGCCCTCTTTAATGCAAGGAGGACTGTTTTGTTTATCACTATATGGCCAAGGCATAGCACAGCATCTATAGGGCACCAAGTTGCCTAGGCAAAACACAGGTGGACCATTATTTCACATCCTAAGTATGAGAATAAGCCGCTCTTCATGTAAAAATAGTCCTCTATCAGCAGGCAATATATCTTGATTTTTTTCCCTGATAATCTGGCAATCTAATCACAATCTGTTAAATTATGATTCTCCTCATTAATAACCAACAATTCACATTTCTGATAAACCAGATATAGCTAGGGAAATAGGAACAGCTAAAGAACAGAATGAAGTCAATTAGGTCATATGGAGATTATTCACTGACTCTGGCCCTATCAGGGTTACGCCCTAAAGAGCTAGGTCAATGGCATTTCTCCAAAATCAGAGGAACATTTAGGGCCATTTAAAACCATTAGGATCAGCAACTTCTTTTGGTTTGGATACATAGGTACATGCCTTCCTCTTGTTCAAGATAACTCCCTATGCTATCAACGTCTTTCCATCACATTGGTTAAAGGATGTAATAATTGTACAATACTTCATCCTGTTCTAAGCGTTTTCACATCCATCATGTCATTAGAGCCTTGCAGCGACACAGAGAAGGAGTAGATCAGGTGTCTGCCTGAAGTGGAAGGTTGCAGAAAGAAAGATGCAGCTTCCCAAGACATGATGTCTCTCACCATCACCCTTTGCTCCACTTCCAGTACCAATTAAACTTCAGGATGCAGTGTCCAGATCTAACACCTGAGTCATGGCAACCTTAGTCAACAAATATATCAAGAACATCCTCCCACGGCCTGGCTAAGAAACTGCTCAAACGACAGTTTTGTCAAGATCCTTAAAAACAAATAAACAAAGACATAATTGATCTCTGGGGCTTTGGGGAAGGAAGACGTACAAGGGGTATGGCAGGGTGGTGCTGGGTTGTTTGTATGTTCCATCTCTTGGCCTAGGTGTTGGCATGTGGATGTGTGCAAATGTTGATAGTTTGTTGAGCTGTACCCTTAGGATTTGTGCACTTTTCTGTATCAAGGTTATGCTTCAGTAAAAGTGGAGATTTGTTTAAGGTACAGATATCTTTCTACTTCCATTCTTGCCTTTGCCTCTCTTTTTCTCTTAATGTTTTGCATTATTTTTCTCTCTCCTCCCTGGGTGGATCACCCTACTTGTTAAAATTGTACTACAGCAAATGTTAGTAAATGATGTTCCTTGTGGTGGTGATTAAGTCAAATCAAACACATTTGTCACTGAAGAGATGGCCTCCAGCTGTTTATCTGGGAAATATAATTGAATACTAATGGGATAAACACTATAAGTTGCCAGTTTTATTTTTACAATAGGTGCGGGATAAAATATGAGTGAGTGATTTTTCTCTTAGTTTAAAAGGCCAGCCAAATTTTTAAAATACAACACCATTCTTCCAAAGAATTTAACACAGGTGATATCAAAATCAATTCATCTCATTCCAACCATAGAGGAACACAGAGAATGTCCTTATTTACATGGTACAATGGGACTTTATTTTAAGCCCAAATTTCCTATGCCCACTACTCACATATGAATGCATTTCACACTGCATTTGTTCAATTTGCACTTCCCAGAAATGCTTGTTATATCTCTTACCCTTGAGCCACACTTGCTATCAAATAGCAGTTATCAAGATTTGGACAAAAGCGATAATGAATTCTGAAAATGTTTGTTAAGTGACTCAAAGAGTAGATTTATGATTTAGAAGACTAGGATATTGCAAATAGAAGTGAAATGTTTGAATAAAATTTAACAAATTTTTAAATGTCTGATGACATTTTATAATACTTCTGAAACATCCTAAGCCCTCTGCAAATTGAACCACAAACTCTGAGGATGCCTGCCATCCTAGAAAGCTGAAATACTTTACTCTGAAAATACAGTAAATGCAGAACCAATAAAGACACCAAAACATTCGTGCAGTTCATCTTTATCAAGCATTTTTTGACTTTTGGTCTACCTAGTTGCAAAGGTGTGAGGTCCATTCTTTGGGTGAAGCCACTAACACACAGAACAGTTAAGCAACACATCGAAGCTTCTAAAGCTGGAATCCAGGTTCCCAGAACAGTCGTGTGATTGCCCATGAATATAGGTTAGAAATCATACGAGTCAAGCATTCATAAATTGCAGGGGTAGCATAACAGGAGGCAAAATAAACTTGTATCTGGGAGGCTGTCATAGACATGTTCTGAATGTTAGAAGCGGACCTGGTTAAGACCTGGGACCAAGCAGATCTGCAATGGCCAGGGTAGCTGGAAGGGAACGCAATGGGGCAGGCAACAGGCAGTCCGCACAGGGGGCTATCAGAAGCCAAAAAGTCTGACAATAGGCTATTGCCAGAGGCCTCGTAGAAAGGCAGGGCCCACCTCAATCAGGAAAGTCAATCAGCAGGCAATGGGCGCCAGCTTCCAGGAGAGCTACAAGTGTTCAGGAGGCCTTACAGTATTCCAGGACCATCCACGGTCAGAAGCCAGAGTCCATTACAGGCACGTATTAAGGTGCTCACTTACCTACTTTCTCCCAAATATTTTTGCATATGACCCATCACTTCCCATTGTTGAGAAATGTTTGCCCCAACAAGTCAACACCAGGAAGGGAGAAAGAGAGAGAAGACAAAGCATCAGGCTCATTCCCCCATCACCTCTCCCCAGTGACTGCTTGCCTCTCTTTCTCTGGGCAACATGAGCCAGTTCACTGTGCAGCAATTTTCAGAAAAATTCAATCTCCTTGAACTAAAACCAGAGACACACACTGTTAGTAGATATTTTTTGCTTGACCAAATCACTCTTACCTTGTCCCTTCAACTATCTTTTCATTCAAAATTCTTTAAAAATACCCACACAGGGAGAAAAGCAGGCCGGCATGCATGCTAATTACATTGTGTTCGTTTCTCCTCAAGCGCAACCTGCTAACAGAATCATGTTACACTTTTGTTTCACTCTCTGTTCTATCCTGTAATGCACAGTTGTTATACTCTCGCTTGGCAGGCACAGCAGAACCAAAGGGATTATACACTTAGCATCTGGAAATATTCCACTATCATCATAGACCAAAATCTGCGCCGGGCTTCTTCCCTTCTATGCCAAGCAGGTAAAAACAAGAAAGAGAGAAGGATACATTTGCTCACCCACAGCAGCCCCATCAGAGGAACCAGCAGGCGAATGGGAATCACATGTTCTAAGAGCCCGGGTGTTGTTCTGGAAGTGAAATCCACATGTGGCATGTAAGCAAAGAGAGGACTTGGAAAGGCTTAGGTGATAGGCTTTTAACGCTGTCAAGGGAAACATTCAAATCCTCAAATTCGTGAATACCGTGCCAGCACATCATTTCTCCAAAAACTGGAGCATAACTCCAGACCCTTAATGAGGCAGAGTCAAAGGGAGACTAGCCGAGCAATACAATTCTGGGCATTCTGCTGGGCTCACTGGTGTCATCAAGCTCACCACAGGGCTCACATAGGGTAGGTTTCCAATTCCTGCCTCTGCACAGATTTCGGCAAGCCAGGGAGTTATGGGACCACTCAAGTATCATCAAAACCACAAAAGTGAAATTGTCACAGGCAAGATTTTACCATTGTGATTCTCAATCTTTGATGTGCATTGGAACAGCTTTTGGATATCCAGGACCCACTGCAAACCCACTCTGTTGGAATCTCTAAAGATGAGACCCAGGTGTGCATAATTGTTAATAGCACCAGGCATGTGTTGGCTGCCTGTCCCCCACTTCAGAACCACAGCTTCTCAACAAATATTGATTCGCGGTTTTATTTATTTTTACATCTCACTCTACCATCTGTGATAATGAGTGATTTTTGCTTTGGAGAGGTTTTCATCACAAAAATATTCCATGGGAGGACATCTCATTGTAAATTAAAACAGGGAGAAAAAGCAAGGGTCATATTTCCATACTGAATCCATCAGCTCTTATTTCTTACCTCATCCTAACTCCAGTTGACTCATGGCCAACATGGAAAAGTCAATAGCTTTGCCAAATCTAGTGTCCAGTTCTCAGGTATTCAAATAAATAGAATTTTCCCTACCAAAGGGGAGCCAAGATTGCACAATCCTTATAAAATATGTGCACGTGGACCCAGGCCAAATGCAAATCATGCCCTGGCCCTGTTTGGAGAGCTGGCTATGGTGCAGGGAAAACAGCCTCAGCTTCGAGACCTGAAGCCATTTCTTCCTTCGCCATTTAGTAGCTTTGGGAGTCTGGGAAGTCACCTCCTCACAAAGACTCAGCACCTTGAAACAGGGTTGTAATAAAAGTAGATGGCTTTCCCTTAGGATAATGTTTATCCACTCACTCACTTTCCCTCTTCCCTGCCTTCACCCTCTAATCTGCATCATCCTCAGACTGGAGGCCTTCCCAGGAGCATAGGAGGAGTTTGTGAGGGAGACAGAGCACCACTCCTGGTTGCTGTTGATTTGTCCTTCCTGTTTCTTGACCCAGTTTCTTGACCTCATTTTCTACTCTCTACGGCAGGCCTTTCTGGCCCCTGCCTCTGCCATGCTGTGTTGGATCCCCTTCTGCCAGTCCCAGATCTGAACTGCTAGGAGGAAGAAGAACTAGCCCCCTCCAGGATCCACCCAGACATTCTGCCTCCATTCCCCATCGCCCGGGCCCCTATGCCTCACATTCTTGGGAGACTCTCCTGACACCTAGACTTGTAACTTGTTCACTCAAACCAGAAACTCCCTGGAATCTCACCTTTTCACTTGTTTTTCTGCTTTAGTCCCATTCCTGGCCACCCATTTAGTACTTATCTTGAACTGAAACCCTGATCCTCAACCCTAACCTAGTCAGTGACTTGGTCTGGTGCCTACAGAGAGGCATTCTTAATGCCAAGAGCCTGAAGACTGTACAGCTAGGTATGCGCCCCTCCCTTCCTAGTTGTGCCATTTCTGTGCACTGCTCACCTGCCAATCCTGCCTGGACAGCAACTAGGGATTGCCTCACCCTTCTTTTACTTGTTCCTGCAGTCCCTGCAGCCAGGCTGATTGCTCCAGAGCCTGGCTCACCCCCAGGAGGTGGGCTTGATGCCAAGATCCAAACCCTTCTAGCTTGGCTCATTATTTCTGTCCCAAGTCATTCTGAGCCTTGTCCTCACAGCCTATCGTCTTCACCTCCCTTTATAAAATGCACCCTGCCTTGACTTAGAAGGTGACACAATCTGCTATCATCCCTGCAGCTGGGGCTCTGGACTCTCCCAGTGACTCCCTCCTTCTTTGAACAATTCATTCCCTTGAAGACTGTATTAGCTTTCTTTTGCTGCGGTAACAAGTTACCACAAACTTTGTAGTTTAAACAATACAAATGTAGTATCTTCATGTATAAAGAAAATTTTATTATCTAGTGGTCAGACTCTCACTGGACTAAAATCAAGTTAGTTGGGTGCTTTCACAGGCTCTGGGGTGAATCTGTTCCTTACCCATTCCAGCTTCTAAATATTGACTACATTCCTGGGTTCAAGGTCCTCTTCCATCTTCAAAGCCAGCAAGTGTGCTCGCTCTCTCTCCCTCTCTTTCTCTCTTTCTCTCTCTCTCTCTCTCTCTCTCTCTCTCTCTCTCTCTCTCTCTCTCTCTCTCTCTCTCTCTCTCTCTCTCCTGCCTGCCTGTCCCTCTGCCTTATAAGGATGTTTGTGATTACATGGAGCCCACCCAGATACCAGATAATCCAGGATCATCTCTGCATCTACAAATCCTTAATGTAATCACATCTGCAAAGCCCCTTGTACCATGTATGATAACATATTCATAGGTTTTGAGATTAGGAAGTGGATATCTTTGGAGACTGCTCTTCTGCCTGCCATTTCTCTCTCCCAGTTTTCTTTTTTCCCCATGACCACTCTACCTCATTTTCCTTCCTCGGCTCTTTATTTTCCAGAGATGTCTTGCATGTTGGTGCCCTCCATGATTTAACTGTGGTCCTATTTCCACTGTAGAACTCCGTGCACACTCTCACCATATGTCTTAGGTCATACGCTGATGAATTCCTCAGTAGACATCTCCAGCCCATCTCATGAGCTTCAGACCTATACGAGTATATCCAGTGGCCAGAATGCTCTGCCTGGAAGATGGCAAGACCAGTGTTCCCAGTGGTTGGTGGGTCCCAGAACAAAGTAAAGGAGTAGCCAATGCCAAAGCCACCACAGGGGACCTCCAGAAGTGTAATGATCAAAGAGACAAGTTCATTCTTGCAGGAGAAATAAACATGGGCAGGCAGAAGGAATAAGCATATCCTACTTTTTTACTAATCTTACTTTCCTGATATCTAAATAGCCCCACTTTTCCACATCTTGCTCTGCTAGTACTTTCTCCATAAGACAAAAAAATAACTTAAACATAATACATGGAAGAAAATTACACAGGATAATGATATAAATGGCTATCACTTACTGAGAACTTACCAGGAATTGTGTTAAGCACAGTAAGTGAAATATTTGATCCTATTTAATCCCCATGAGGAGCCAGCAAAGTATTTTTAAAATGAAGTGAAGAAAGCGTGTCCTCGGAGGTTAAGGAACTCGCCAAGTTCATATAGTCAAAAGAGGTTGAGCTCAGGCTTGAACCAAGTTCTGCCTGACAGCGAAGTCCACACATCTTGAGATAAGACAGAAGACAGATGTTCAAGGATAACAAAGAGCATGTGAAAACACTCAGGCAATGGTTTTTCTTCTCCCATAATGCAATGCTCATGCTTTCTGGTATTATTTTATTTCATTTTCCACAGTCACTCCAGAGTTCTGCAGCCCTAGAGAGAAGACTCTCTGGCTTCCCGGTAACATACACACTTGTCACTATTTCCCTGGCCCTGGAGTCATATTATCCAGCTCATCAGCCCCCAAGAGGGTTCTAGTAATGAAAGTGCCTCGGGGAGAGATTGCCTGGGAACTGTCAGCCAGTTACTGGCCCCATCATTGCCCTGGATAATTTCCACTGGTCAGTAGAAAGCATCGCTGGCTATTGATTCCAGAAGCCCAGGCAAAGGGGACAAACACAGCCCAGTATTAACCAGCAAGGGAGAAGCCCCACAGCCCACTAACTCCTCCATGGTTCACAGGCGATTTATTGAGATGCACTGGTCTTCCGTTCCTGGATCCCAAGAGTGTGGGCATCAGCTGGGAACCCAAGGCTCCTCCTCACTACAGTGTGTATTCAGGTGAATGCAGACTGAGCTTTGTACATTATTGGGACAGTGGTAGTCCCCAGATAGGGCCCTGCAAAGCACGAGGAAGGGAGGCAGTTCCGTCTCATCCACAATCCTCCAACAGGCAACAGATGAGCACCTCCTCACCTTCTCTCTCCCACTTCCCTCACCCTCTTCTTCCCGTCTTCCTGTGCATTGCTTTCTTTTCACAAACGTTAAATTAGATGTTTCACTCCTGTCTTAGTCTGTTGGGGCCACTATAACAAAATGTCATAAATTGCATGGCTTATAAACAATAGAAATTTGTTTCTTATCAGTCTAGAGATTGGAAGTTCAAGATCAAGGTCTTCGCAGATTCAGTGTCTGGTGGAGGCTGACCCCTCATAGAGGAACAGTCCTTTCACTGTACCCTACATGGCGGAAAGGAAGAGGGATCTCCTTGGGGCCTCTTTTATAAGGGCATGAATTCCATTCTTGAGGGATCTACCCTCATGACCTAATCCCCACTCAAAGGTCCCATTCCTAATTCTATCACCTTGAGGGTTAGAATTTCGGCATGTGGATTTGGGGTGGGGGGTCCAAAACATTCGGTCCACTGAAATTCTGCTCTTAAAATTATTCTAAGAAAAGAAAGAATGAAGACAGAGAAGGGAGGAATAAGGAAAGAAAGAGAAAGGGAGAGGGAGGGAGGGAAGAAGGGAGAGAAAGGAGAGACAGGGAATCCCCCCATTTTGAAATAAGATTTTTTTATTCATAATTTTATTAATTTAAAATTAATGTAGCATATTTATTCGTTAAGTGTGCATTCATTTTTAGAGTTTTCAGACTAAATTTCCATGTGATTAATTCTGTTTGCGAACTTAGTTAAATTCCCTCAAACATTGTATACTGTGTTTACAAATATTTCCTCCCCAAATTTCAAGTACCTAAAGAGGAAGATTTATAAATCTAATAGAAAAGGTTACTAGGCCCTTGAGCAACTCATAAATCCAATCAATCAAACCTATAAATATAATAATTCAGATTCTTAAACATTCAGTTTATAAACAGCCATGTTCTCTTAAATTGTTCATATTAAAACCACAAGTCTAATTGGCTTTTTTTAAAATGACAAATAATAATTATATATAGTTATCAGGTATGATGTGATGTTTTGATATATGCATACATTATGAAATTATTTAATCAAGCTAATTAACATATCCATCAACTCACATATTTATCATTTTTTGTGGTGAGAACATTTAAAATCTACTCTTTTGGCAATTTCAAAATATATAATACATTGTTATTAACTGTAGTCCCAAGGCTGTGCAATAGATCTCTAAAATGCATAGACTAACGTTTTAAAATTATTCCATCACCCATGAAGTCTCTGAGTACCTTGTAACCTGCAAGAGATGATAGGGAAGAAAGAAGAAAACAACAGAAAATGTGCAGAATTTGGAGCTATATCTGCCACTCTTTAAACTGGAGAAGTTTCTGTCATGAAAGAAGATTAAGGTAAGAGTATTTGTGAGACTCTAGAAGTCCTTCTGTCTAAAAAGGAAAGGAGGTGGAGAGGGTCAGATAGGTATCAACATGATGTAGAACCAATGTTCCAATGTTCCAATGGCCAACTGCCAAATTTCAATGCAAACTTGACGTCTTTCATTGTATCGAGCAATTCCTTAGCATAGGCCAGATCCCAATTTGTTTTTTTATAGCTGTCTATCAGTTCCAGAATAATTTGTAGCAGAAGAAAAATGCATAATTTTCCTTCCTTCCTCTATTTCCTTCCTGCTTTCCTTCCTTCTTTCCATCTTTCCTTAGGCAAGGGAACATTTCTATATTCCATACATGATTTTCTTTAACTTCCATTACAAATAGTTGCTATTCCTGATTGCATATTTTCAAAGACATTCCTCCAGATCAAATAGGTCAAAAAGCAAGTTCTAACTACACTAAAAATTCATGCATGAATACAAGAGCTGGCTGAGTGCCCACTATATGCCAGCATGTAAAAGATGACACCAGTTCTCTAGATAAGAACGAATGGCACCGTGTTCACCTTTTCATGGCCTTCATAGGTGATATCGTAGATGACCAAGCATTTCCACCTCATGTAAGAATCATGGTCCTTCCAGGCCCATGTTTCAGCTCTGAAAGTGACACCAAGAAACGCTTGAGGAAGAATAGCGGAATAATTACAAACACTATCTTCAACTTCCTTTTTTAAAATTATTTTTTAATTATAAAGATGTGGGGTACAATTCAGGGTTAGGTATACAAACATTGATTATGCAGTTACCCTAGTTGACGAGGTATGCCCCTCCCTTCCCTAGCAGTTTCCCTCAACTGCCAATCCCACCCCGCTCCCCTGACAGTTTCCCATTACTGCCAGACGCTTTCTTATAGTATTATAATTGTTCAAGGTCCACTTATGAGTGAGAACATATGGTACTCTGTTCTTTGTTTCTGTGATAGATCACTGAGTATGGTCGACTCCAAATCCATCCAAGTTGCTGCGAAGTCCATATAGTAACCTGACGCCATCAGGCTGTTGTCCCTGGCACACAATAAGTGCTCATTTAAAGAGATCTTGCTAGCCAGACATGGTGGCATGCGTCTATAGTTCCAGTTACTTGGAAGGCTGCGGTGGAAGGATCACCTAAGCCCAGCAGGTCGGGGCTGCGGTGGCCATGAGCGTGCCACTGCACTCCTCCAGTCTGGGCAACAAGAGTGAGATTCCAACTCAAAAAAAGAGAGAGAGCGAGAGAGAGAGAGATCTCGTATGGAAGAAAGTGAAGTTCAATCATAGAGAGGCTACCGTGTGGGTTTAAAGTCACAAGCTCATTCTTGATCACCTGAACACAACTTTCAGAACAAAAACTAAGATTTAGTGAACAATGATTCTGTGCCAGGCACTGTGAGATATACTTTTAAAACATCACCTCCTGCCGGGTTCGGTGGCTCAGCCTGTAATCCCGCCCTTTGGGAAGCTGAGGTGAGTGAATTGCCTGAGTCCGCCGGTTCGAGACCCGCCTGAGCAACTTGGCGAGACCTCATCTCTACAATAAATCAAAAAATTAGACGGCATGGCAGCGCGCGCCTGTAGTTCCAGCTACTTGGAAGGCTGAGGCGGAAGGATCGCCGGAGCCCAGGAGGTCAAAGCTGCGGTGGCCGGGAGCATGCTCTGCACTCCAGTCTGGATGACAGAGTGAGACTCCAACTCAAAAAAAAAAAAATCACTTTCTTTTTTTTTTTTTTATTATGCTATTATGGGGTACAGTTAGGGGTTAGGCATACAAAAATGCTTCGTTCAGGAACCCTTGATGATAAGAGGTGTCTCCCCATTCCCAGACAGATATTTATCACCATTAATCCCATCGCCACCCCCCCCATAGTTTCCCACCACTGTCAGTACGTTGGATGATCAAGGTCTACTATATGAGTGAGAACATGTGGTAAATCACCTTCTTATATCCCACCAAAGCCCCATGAGGTTGGTCATTTTACAGGGGAGTGAGTGGGCATAGGAGGTCAAGGGCCTCACCACAATCTCTGATGTTCTCCTGCTTTCAGAGAATCCATCTGACTTTAGGGAGAGCCTGGGTCTACTGTAGAATCATGGACCTCCTAATGTCCCTCCATGTTGTCACAGCCGCTAGAGAAGGACATGGCAGGAATTCAAGTTCTCCTTCACATTCCTGAACACATTACTGAGAATCCTCTTGTCTTCTAAGCACTTCCAGTAGAGGTAGCTTCAGGGGATCCTTGACTTCCCTGCAGACCATGCCCAAAGATGTAAATTCCTATTTACTCCCTTTCTTTGAACTATATAGTATCAATGTAATTGTAAGTCTTGTATACAAGACATATAATTTGCATAACTTTTGGCATGCATGATGTCTTAGGCCTTGTAAACTTCCTTTACTCTAGATGTCTCTATCTAAATGTAAAATGCAGCTGGAACTTAAGTTCTCAGCAATGTTCTGCTGGTCACGAGGCAAATGTATAGGTACCAACAACTCTGGGCTATAAAAGTGGACTGCAAGGCCTGAAGGGTGAGCAGAACCATTTTAGAAACACCTCAAGTCTGGCTCTGCTGCCTGGATTCGAACTCAGAAATAAACTTCTTTCTACCAGTTCCCTGTCCCTTTGTTTTATTGGTATCAAGGGGGAGCAGCTGAGCCTTACTCAGACCATGACACTAAGAGAAACTAAGTCTGTTCCAGGCAAATCCCTGAGTGCTCACTAATGATGAGGATTCAAGGGTTATTTTTTTTTTATTCAAACCAATGACAATCAGATCTACTTTGCCCCGGCACTCCATCCGGCGGAAGCTCAAAAGATTCCTGAAATACCCTCTCAACAGCTAACTGTGGTCAGTTAATTTTCACTGTCATAATCTAGTCTCTTTGTATATACGGAGAACCTACTTCCTGCCCTAAAGGACACAATTCTTGAGGGACTGTTACAGCACCAAAAGTCCTCTTTTTCTTGTCCAGTTATTTAATAATTTTGGATTAAGAGCCTACCATGACCAGGGCAGGGCCATGCACTACAGATACAATGATGAGCAAGACCAGATATCTTCTCTACCCTGACAGCTTACAATCCAGTGGTCATTCTATTTCAACAGGGACAGTGGCAATCTAGAAAGTGCCCAGGGAAAGGCAATGGGAATAAGGTCAAGAAATCATCTGACGAGATTAGCAAAACCATTGATAATTTCTGCAGCATGGGGGTTCATTTGACAATTCTCTCTATTTTAGAGTGCGTTTGCAAACTTCCATAAGCCACCTGGAACTATCATACTGAAAATGAGGTAAACTTGGTGTGTGTTGCCCAAAAGTCTAATGAACACTCCTTAAATTTTTACCACTTTCCAAACCAGTGTGTCGATCAGTCCTCATAGGAGTGGTGTGATGGAGGAAAGGAAGGTAATAGCTATCCCCATTTTATGAATGAGGAAAGGACTAAGCTAGACTCACAGAAGCTTGGAGTTGGATGGCACCTCAGAAGCCTGCTTTCGATTTTCCATCCAAATGTTTGGCTTGACTACAATGCCATCCATCACAACACATTACATCCAAAGTTATTGGGAGATAGATTTGGGCCCAATACGAAACAATAACTTTTTACAATCGGAAAGTGGTATAGACATCCTCGGAAATGACTGCGTCTCTGGCCCTGGAAATATCCAGCAGAAGATGGAAGCTTATCCATTAGAGATGGCTTAGAGAGATTTTTTTTTTTTTTTTTTTGCTGTAGGTGGGATTGAAAAGCATCCAGGGGGGCCTCCAACTATTGACTCACCCTGGTGCTAGAGATTTTACAGGGCTTCTTTGTACTTTTTTCACCAAGTCCTTTTTGCAGTGAGGGGGTATAACCCAGATAGGACTTTGCTCCCCACTTGTAAATTGGGAGGGAAAAAAATCAAAATAAAAACAGCTTCCATTTAATGAGCAGGGACATGCTGCTATGCACTTGCCCAGGGTCTATACGCATTATCTCGCCTAATTTTCCTGTTAACCTAGTAGGTAGGTACCAGAAGTGTATCAAAACTGAGGCCTGGAGAAGTAAAGTATCTTAACCAGCTGACAAAAGAATCTCAATGGTAACCTTCCGTTTACCACTCCTGGGACAGTTTGCCCTCTCCTTTCCTTGTTTAGAATTCTCGAGCATGCAGGGAGGCCAGCCCAAGACTGACAAGGGCACTCCGAGAGTGGAAAGGAAAAACAAAGGCACCTGCAGAGCCAATTAGTGAGTTGAAATTCAACTCCAAAACCTAACAGTTGGTTCCTTTGGCTAAAGGAGAGAGCTTTGATCACAGTTACTAACTCGTGAACAGCACGGACTGATCTGGGTTCCCCGCAGAGAAAGGTAAACATTCTTGTGGAAATGCAAACATATCACTAATGGTCTAAAATGGCCTGTAATGGAGGCATAATTTCTTTTGGAAACAAGCCCCCTAGAAAGGTAAGGGTGTTGTTGTTACCACCTAAATGGATGATCTTGCCAACTGCAGCTAGAACTCTTTCTCTGGTAGTGACAGCACCTGCAGGGCAGATGAAGAATGGAATACTAATTTCCCCACCCCAAATCCTGCTTGCTCCACTTAAGAAGTCGGCACCTCTCCCACCCGGAGGTGAGTGTCATCCACTACAGTTCTTCTCTGAAAGGGAGGCGGGTAGGTGAGGTTGAGAAGGTATAATTACAGGTGGAACCTGGATCATCTCAGACTGTGATACCAGGCGAGGCTTTCTCTGCCGACTGCACCCCTGAAAGAACTTTCCCCGCCACCATTATCAAAACTGCTGTCAGGGGAGCACCTCTGTTATTAAAAGCTGTTCGGCACGTCTGCATGGGAGGCGTAATCACAGGTGGTAGACTTGGAGGGAAAGCTGTTCAAGGGGAGAAGAGAAAGAAAACACAAGAATGAGCAAACTAAAAACACATAAATGAGGTATGAAGATTCGATTAGAGGTTAGGAAAGGCAAGGCGGGAGTATAAGAAGAAATGGGGGGAGGGTAACTCTTAGAAGGTTTCTTGTGGTCTTGATGGGTCAGAGTCTTTTTTGTTTCTCCATCCATGGGATGAGAGGAGAGACTCCAGGAAGTGAGAAACATGGGAGAATGTGCAGTCCCGGCATGGCCATGTCACCTCAGCCCACCTGCTGCCTCCTTCAATGAAATATTGGAGTCAAGGATCAATAAACTAGAAAGCTATAGTCTGTGTATCTGACCTGGCCTTTGATAGGTTTACCAAAAGCAAATGACCATCAAAGACCCCTAACCAACCACAGCTTAACAAGGGGGTAGGGTCAGGTAGGCTTCACAAGATCCAGGCAGGAGGAAATTAAATGGGGTCTGTTACCCCCAGAGTCATCCTCACTATGGGCCAGTAACCTAGGCAGTTGCCTAGGAGTGTGAGTCTCAGTCAATGAATAATAACCTTATCTTGGAGCCATGGTTAGCAAACCAAAGTGTGCATTGGAGTCATTGGGGGGAAGGATGGTTTAACAACTCAGTGCTAAGGGCTCACTCCAGGCCAATTAAAGTAGAATTTCTGGGTTTGGGGTTCAAGCAGTTTCAATTTTTTTTTCTTTGATTTTTTTTTTGTTTTGTTGAGACAAGGTCTTGCTCTGCTGCCCAGGCTGTAGTGCAGTAGAATGATCATAGCTCATTGCAGCCTAGAACTTGTAGACTCAAGAGATCCTCTTGTCTCGACTTCCCTTGTAACTAGGACTACAGGCATGTGACACCATACCCAGGAAATTTTTAAAAATTTTTTTGTAAAGACAGAGTCTTGCTATGTTGCCAAGGCTGATCTCCAACTCCTGATCTCTAATAATCTTCCTGCCTTGGCCTCCCAAAATTCTAGGACTACAGGCATGAGCCACCATGCTTAGTCAAACATCCCTATGTCTTTTAAAGATCCCCCAGATGATTGTAATCTCCACCCAGGATGAAATATTTTCCCTGAAGGAAACAGGGCTTGTACTTTATCTCCAAGAATATCCATCCCTACCTGATCTAAAACCCTTCAACCTTCAAGACAGAGCTCAAATGTCGCCCTGGAAAACAACCACTACTGAGCCCTTAGCAAATGCAAGGTAATGAGTGAAGTGCTCTTGGGGACACAAATAAGAACAAGACAGTCTCTGTCCAGACAGTTTATTTTATTTATTTTATTTTATTTTATTTTGATTTTTTGCAGAGATGAGATCTCACTATATTGCTCAGGTTGATCTCGAACTCCTGGGCTCAAGCAATCTTCCCACCTCTACCTCCCAAAGTGCTGGGATTACAGGTGCGACCCACCACACTCAGCCTCCAGACAGTATACAAACGCAGGAAGGGAAAAACGAGAGTGTCTGATACAAAGGGGAAACTCAATAACTATTTATGAAATAAAAAAATAAATGAATGCATAAGTGAATGACTTTACGATAATAACACAGCAAATTAAATGCATGAAAAACAGAGAAGCAAGTATTATGCACAGAGGAATGAATGATCAATGCGGTGGGGGTGGGGAAAACTGTAAAGGTGGTAGTATTTGAATTGGGCCTTGAAGAATGGGTAGAAATAACATTTAACATTTGTTCAGAGCTTTAAAGTTGACAAATGTTTTACATACATTAACTCATTTAGTGCCTTTATAGCCCTTGAAGTTGACATTTGTTGGTATTTTAATCTCTACTTTAGAAGTGAGGAAAGGTCAAATGACTTAACCAAAGTCATGTAGCTAGTGGGGGAGGGAGCCCAGCTTGGTGGCCTGGAATCCACTGCCTTTCTATGACACTGCTGTGGACTTATCCCATAAGTGGCTTTGGGGGAAGGACATTCCAGCCAAGAAAACAGTGTAAGAGAGATGTTTCATTCTGAGCATGCGGTTTGTATATGGAAGGGTTTTGGTTTTTTGTAAAGATGTCTTCCTTTTAGGAAGAGAATCATGAATGTAAGAAGGCCTGGCTAGGAGAACTGGGATGTTGGTGAAGGCATCTCCAAGGAACCTTGATCCTTCAGAAACATTGGTTAACATTTCTCTTGAGACTGTCACATTCTCCTGGCATTCTTGGACAAACTTGTCTCATCTTCCTCCCGTATGATGAGGTCCTTGGTCAGACACTGGCCACATCTGTGTTTAAATTTCTCTAAAGCCCAGCCAGAGCAGATACAGATTTTGTGAATCCTGTAACATATACAATTTGGAAAGCCTTCTTTAAGAAAAATAATCTAAAAATGTAAACACGAGATTAGGTTCAAAGCAAATATTTACTTAGAAGGGGCTCCCAGCAAAATACAAATTTTAAAAACAGATGAATATAGCAAAACCAGAAAAAATATACATTTTTTATTCTGTAACTACCTGATACTCTTTTGTAATACATTTTAACCTCCAATATTTTGGCTACATACATTTTGATTGCCTTTTGATATGATTTAAAACTTTTTAATATAATTTCTGATAGCTAGCATTGTTTAACGAGATTTTTTTTTGGTATTATTGTGAGTTTACAAATTTTATTTGAGCATCACAACTTGTTAATGATGATGTTATGTTTATCAAGTTACTTCCTTTGACAGCTGTGAGATTTCGGGACATTTCTTGTACAGGGACAAATCTTAAATACTCTTTTGACTTGATGACTCTGAAAGATAGAAAAAAAACAAAGTGTTTATTCCTACTTTCATACACCATTCAACACAACACTTCTAACATCAGATGTGTGGGACATTTTTCCCCACACACCAACCAAGCAATTCTCCAGTAAAAACCACCTGGATGTCCTGTGATTCAACTCAGTTCTGACACTATTCGGAGATAGCATCAGATCCCACAGGGTAAGGCCTGAGTACTCCTTAGTCACAAGATTGCCCTCACTTCAGATGCCAGTTGCAAGCCTCAGGTTGTGATGTGTGCTTCTGACCAACCAGTTATAAATCGGAGATTCTCACATCTCTCTCCTTGGGCTCAGTGAACTTGTTAGAACAGCTCACAGAACTCAGGGAAACTCTTTACTTATGCTTACCTATTTATAATAAAGGATATTATAAAGGACACAGAACAGCCAGATGGAAGAGATGCATATGGCAAGACATGTGGGAAGGAATGCAGAACTTCCCATATTCTCTCCAGACTCACCACTCTCCGGGCATCTCCACGTGTTCAGCTATCTAGAAGCTCCCTGAATCCTCTCCTTTGGGGTTTTCATGGAGACTTCATCGAGTAGGCATGATTGATATATCGTTGGCCATTGGTGATCAACCTTCAACCTGTCTCCCATCTCTAAATGTGTCCTGGGTGGGACTGAAAGTTCCAACCCTCCAATCACCTGGTTGGTTCCCCTGGCAACTAGCCCCATCAGAGCTATCAGAAGCCCCCAGTCACCAAGCATCTCATTAGCATACTAAAAGACACCACTTTGGAGATTCCAAGGGTTTTAGGAGCTATGTGCCAGGAAGGAGAAGGGGTGAAGAAATATATATATATATATATACACACACACACACACACACACACACACACACACACACACACATAGCGATATTGTGAATATCTATATATATATTTACAATATCACAACAACCCTGATTTACCAATGTGTTATAGATGTTCTCATTGCAGTGGTATAGTATGTTTTTATGTTGATCTCACAGGAAGACAATTCCATTTTGTCTAGGTGTGATTGGGAGGAATGAATCTTCCACTTATAATTTTACTTGTTTGATACTTAGAATTTCCTACAGGCTAGGTTATGACTCCATATGTTTCAAATCTTGTTTCTCCTCCATTTCCTGCTTGCTTCTGGGGCTGGAGCTCTGTGGGATCCAGTCATATCAGTATATGCTCCTGGCTTTGTACCTTCGTGTCATGACACCAGTAAAGTCAATGCCATGTAGGTTAAGACTATTCTTAGAAACTATACATATACCAGGAAAGCCAGCAAGAATCAACTCGAACATAGAAATGACAGCAAACTACATAAATTCGTAAACCAAAAGTAAAATTCTAAGCCCCTCAACCCACTTGAACAGACATCCAGTGTTGGTCAAATGGATCCCAAAGAAACCTGAAAAGCTAAATTTCAGGTTATGATGGGAAAGGAGATTAGACTCACTTCTTTATACTCCCTCCCTTTTGAAGTCTGGGCACCACTGACTAGCATTAACCTTAAAATAGAGGTCTTAAGACTGATAAAACAGACACTGTAAGATGCCGAATTTCAGCCTGACTCTGGTACACTATCAGTGACAGGAGTAGCCCTATACATGCATGCTGCCTCAGCTTCCTCTTCAGAAGATCAAAAAATGCTGGCCACCTCTCCAATGACACCCAACACAAGTGAAAGGAAGTGTGACAGAAGGGAAGTCAGAGCAGAAAGAGACAGCACTCTTAATCCATTACAGTTGTAATGCATTAAGTTTACAAATTTAGCAAAACACATTGCCAAGGCTCATCCAACGCTTTGGACGGGACCCAGGCAAGAGACGGTCTGAAGCTTTAGCTTCATCTGTTTCAAAATTGATCCACCTTTGAACGCGTCCCAGTGCTTTTCAGAGAATTAGTGCTGCACGACTGAATGTCTTCTCTTAATGCAGGAGCCTAGCTTGGAAGCAGAGATCACTCCAAACAAGTGGGAAGGGCCTGCAGGGGCTCCCCCCTCCCCTCCCCTCCCCTCCCCTCCTCTCCTCTCTCTCATTTGGACCCCAGATAGTCAGGTCCAGCTCAGAGCCATGCCCAGAATTAAGCACAGTATTCCAGGAGTGATTTGACTCATGCAGGGTGGGCAGAGTGCACTTGTTGCTTTGTTTGCCTCTTTTAACACAAACTGAAGTTGTTTTCTTGGGTTTTTTTCCCTTCCTTCTCTTTTTGGCAAACTTCTCAGGACATAGTTGTATACTGAGCTTGTAGTCAACAAAAACCTTGGAATTTTTCACACTTGCTAAACCAGTTTTCTCCCAGGCTGTGACTGAACAATTTAAGGTGCAAATGAACAACTACATATTGATTCCAATTAAGTTCCATATTTTTATGTTTAGCCCACCACTCTGACCCTTGAAATGGATATGACTCATCAATGTATCAACCAGCATAATGACTACGGCTACTTTTTTTATATCATCCAAGTCATTAATTTTAAAACATCAAACATGACTCTGAGTGGAACCCAGTAGCTCATTCCCCTTAACTCCTGCTGTGTCCTGACATTAGCCAAGATCTTTTGCATCCAGTTGTTCAATTTATTTTGAATCCACCTGATTGTACTTCTGTACAACCTAAATTCCAGACTTAAAAGGCTATGAGATGCCTTCCTTGGTGGAATCCATGTATCTTCCATATTTCCGCAATCCAACAGTCCAGGTATTACATCAAAAAATTTGAGGCTAGATGCAGTGTCTCACACCTGTAAATCTCAGTGCTTCGGGAGACCAAGGCAGGAGGATCACTTGAGGCCAAGAGTTTGAGAGCAGCATGGGCAATACGGTGAGGCTCCATCCCTACAAAAAATTTTAAAAGAAAAAAAATTAACCAGGTGTGGTGGCACTTGCCTGTAGTCCTACATACTCAGGAGGCTGAGGCAGAAGGATCACTTGAGCCCAGGAGTTCAAAGCTATAGTGAGCTATGATCACACCATCGTACTCCACGCTGGACAACAGAATGAACTGCTGTCTCTTAAAAAAAAAAAAAAACTAAATGAAGTTGGTAGAAGATGCCTTTTTTTCTTAGTGAATCTATTATTTTATCTGTTGACCATCACTTCTTTTTCTACAGGCTCATTACACTGGCTTATAAGCATCTCACCAGCTCATCTGACTCACAGTTCTCTCCAAGGAGCAAGACTCTTTACAACAGTTAAGAATACATCTTCCAGTGTCTTTTGAGATCATTTTCTAGAATGTATTTGTATGTAGTTATTAATGTCACAATAATATCTCACATTTGATATGGGGCAGTGCAGCTTATAAGATTCTGTATCGTACAATCTCCTTTAACAAAAAAAAAACAGAAAAAATTTAAGAATTATGCTTGATGAAAAAAATAATGAACTCTAATCATTAATGTCCCATCCAGTCCCAGTATATATGACTCCAAAAAGTCAGTGAAATTGTACCTCCCGATTGTAGCATCTAAAATCCACGTAACATGATACAAGGATGCTGAAAGCCTTTATCTCTATGGCAGAGTCCTCATTAGATCAGGAAGAAAGTTCTACAAAAATTTGATTCCCAAATAGCATGGACAGCCTCTATTATGATTTAGAATGTGTCTACACAGTCCTCACCAGGAGACCTATACTTGTAGGCTACTTCCAAACAACTATATCAGATTGTAGGTAGGATGAGGTTCCAATTAGAGGCAAGAAAACTGATTTCAGAAAGTAGACATGTAGCATGGTTTATATTAGGGATAAAACTTCACAGGGCATAAACCTCAAATTTGTCTTCTTACTCACTGAGGAGAATGGAGCAAATAAATGAAAAAAAAAAAAGCCACCAAGCAGAGACCTGGAAAATGTGGATTTTAGAAGTTAAGAGCATAACTAGTCTCAGCATGCTTCTACTTTAAATGGGGAAGGAAGCCAGATGGAGGCAAAAAAGCCTGGAGTTGGAGTCAGGTGATAGGAATCTAAATCCCAGCTCCGTCTCTTAGTAGTGGCCACTTTGGGCAAACCATTTAGCCTCTTTGGGTCTATGTATATCCTGTACGTAAAACAGGAATGATTTCTTCCTTGCTGGGCTGTATGTGAGATGTTTGAGTGCCTGGCATCCAGTCTAGGGGTTTTCAAACTTGGCCTCTGCATTGGTATCAACCTGGAACTGATTAGAAATGTACATTCTCAGGCCTTTTCTCAGTTCTACTGAATCAGAAACTCTGGAATCTGTGTTTCAATAAGCCCTCTAGGTAGTTATGATGCATGCTAACCTTTGAGAACCTGACCTCATAGAAGGTCAGTGACATTTAGAGTCTGCAGATAAAACACGGCATCACATCTGTGGTCACTTTACCACCAGCACAGAGCTTGTGCTCTCTGCTACTGGGACATAGGACTCCTTTAAGAGAGCCTATCAGAATGGTCCACATTCAGAGGCAACTATTATTACCAGGAGTACTGGTGGTTTATTTGGGAAGGCAATGAGAAGGATCACATATAATCTCCCCATCTGGTAGGTATGAAAGCAGCTGGATCAACTCTGCCCAGTTTGATTATACCCATACCCTCTTCACCCTCACCAGCAATATCACAAAGCAGAACACAAGCCAATTCAACTCCTCATTATTTTATACACAGGCCCTCACAAGGGGTATACACTGCACTGGGTCCCCAGAAGCTTCCTGTGTGATCTAAGGTGTGTCTGTCTAAATAATCTGTCCCCCGACCCTTTAAGTCAGGACAAAAAGTCAAGTACCTAGGGTGACCAATTGGACTAAGGCATTTCCCAGGACTAAGGCGTTTCCCAGGAGATGAGTTTTTCGGTGCTAAAACTTGGGATGTCTCAGGCAACCCAAAACTGTTGGTCACCCTACAGCAAGGTAGCATGCACTGACAGACCTAGGATGCTCCAGAGGTGTTTATCACACCCATCCCAAGCCCTCTCTGATCTAGACAGGTATACCAACTATAGACCTATCTTAGTGTTTGAATCCAAGCATGTTTCTAGTTGTCTGGACCCATAGCTTGACTTTATCTCACTGAGGTTTGACCATCAGTTTCCTCTCTTACATTTTGTGTAGAGCCACATCTCTGGCTCTTGCCAACACAGACGGTCTCTCAGAATGCAAACCTGTTGCCAGCCATTAGAATGAGGAACGCTTCTTACTCCAACACAATCACAAGAGGGATATTTTGGCACCCACAGATGATTTGGGGATTGTGAGAGAGAAGAGATTTGATTCAGATTCCTTTAAAAGAAGATGCATTCATAATTAACCATTTTGCTTTCCAATTAGTAATAGCATCAATCAGTTTCTTGCCCACCCTGTCCCACTTCCAACTTGCACACTTACGCAAATGGACTCCTCAAGGAAATTGTGCAGTGTAGGTCTGGGACTTCTTTTTTGGAGTTGCCAATGTGTCAATAGCACAAGAATCATAAGGCAGAATTCTAGAATCAGGATTTTGTCTACCCTTCCTGAGGACCTCTAACTTAAGATAGGTAACTGGGTTAAACAACAGGAGACATCAAGGAAAGCTAAGAACTAAAAATAAATGATACAGGGTTTTCAGGTTAATGGGAGCAATCTGCATTCATCACTTTCAGAGAGCACTTTTGGACTCATCACTTTTTTTTTAAGAGATGGGATCTTGCTTAGTTGCCCGGTTTGGAGTGCAGTGGCTATTCACAGGCATAGCCTATTTGCAGGCTATTCACAGTGATCATAGCTCACCGCAGCCTCGAAACCCTGGTCCCAAGCAATCTTCCCCCTCGGCCTCCGGAGTAGCTGGGACTACAGGCACACACCACCATGCCCAACTACAGCACGTTGTTTGAGCCTATCAACTGCACTGGGTTTCTTAGCATTCTTAACATGTAAAACGACTTTCATAGATGTTATCTCAATATGACCTTATACGAACTCTGAAACGAACCCTACAGAGAAAACAGAGAAGGAGTTGCCTTGTCATTTTCCTGATGATCCAACCGAGGCCCAGAAGAAATAAGTGACTTATTACCCCAACACCAAAAGCAGCCATGTGTGTTCCCTGTATGCCCATAATGTTGTAGGTCAGGAAGTCTCGACGGACAGAGCATCTCTGCTCTTTATGACACCAGCGGGGGAGGCAAGGACTAAAGAATCTGCTTCCGAGAGGACTCCTCTGCTGCCACATGCAGAGTGACTGGGTGCTCCTTGGCCTCCCTCGCCCCACAAAGGGAGGGCTCCTCCACGTGGCTTGGACTTTTCACCACCTAGGGCCTCACAGTGGATGCACTTCTAGGACAGTCGGCTCCTAACAGGCAGGAAGTGGTCAGCAAAAGCCGGAACCAACACAGAGTTACCTCCACTACATTCTATTTGTTAAAGTAGTCACAAGGCCCAGGTGGAGTCGAAGGGATGGACACTCTTTACTTCCTGTCAGGGCAGAGCAAGATCAGGATGAGAGACTATTCCGGTCATCTTTGCTACATATTTGAGCTTCCCAGCAGATCACACGTCTTAATCTGCACCAAATGGAAATGATGCACATATATTTACCTTAGCAAAACAGAATTGCATCACGCACAGCTACATGCATCCTCTGTATAACATTTTTTTCTCAAGAAAACAATTAGAATTTAATGCGATTTTTGGCAATTATAAATTCACCAGTGTATAGTAAATATTTCTTTAAAACCAATAAAAAACACATTCAGAATCAGCTCCTCTGGAATTGGTAATAATTTTAGAAATATGTTTGCAAATCCAATGATCAATTCTAACAAAATCGGAGGGGGTTGTCTAATCTACTTAAGAAAATTAACTCTGAATATTTGGCAATCACTTTATCAACATCATTTGCATGTAAACATTGTACTCTTATCAATGATTCTTATCTAGTCATTAAAGTAGGCCTTGTCCTTGGCTAAACGCTTGTCATAATTTCCCAATTTTCATTCACTAGGACTGGCCACCCTCCAAGATATTCCAATTAAGTGTGTATTACTTGGTCACACTTTCAGAAGTCTGTGTAGACATATAGTTAAGTTCTATCTAGAGGACATATCCCAGGCTTCAGCTGCTCTGCTTCTGTGAGATTTTTTTTTTTTTTGCCTTGTTTTTCTAATGAAAATAATCTATTGATCCTGTTCATAAAAGGAGCACACAGCTCCAAATCATTACCTTCTGGCAGTAACTAATTTTTGAGTCCTATCTGCTTCACCACACTCCTTAATGGCAGTTGAATAAATATCTAAAATGCAGACTTTTCAGTCCTTTCTGAAATAATAGTATCTTCCGACAAAGGGGCAAAAATCAATAAAACCAACAAATATGTACTGAGCATCAAACTATGTGTTAAATGCCAAGCTAGGTACCCTCAGGGTCTCTGCCCTTAAGGAGGTTATCCCCAGCCATGGAGACAGAATAAGAACATAAGGGTAATTCTGTACTGCCTGGAAGGACCTCCAATCTGCCATTGGACATCACTTTTCACCTTCCCAAATCACATCTCACAAGACTAAGGGTGAACGTGTGTGACCAAAGGCTGCCAATGTAAGCATGGCTTGTGTGGCTTGTTCAGGCAGATCAACTGGTACAATCCCATTCTCACCAGGATTTGAGCTAAAAGGCATAGAAGTTTTTGCCAATAGGGATGGTAAAGTACTGGAGCTGAAAGATCATATAGCTTTAGGGACTGCACCATATGTTTTTCAAAAAAAAAAGACTAATCTACAGAAAGAGTAGAATTGGACAAACAAGCAGCACACGGTCAGAAAGAGAAAGAGAACATAGACCTCAGTTTGTGATGCCCAATCTCAGTTTCCCAGAGGCTGGGCCTATCTAGATTTCTTTCCTTGGATCCTATGACATCTCTTTATAAGACAACAACTCCTTTTTATGCTTGAGCTGATGTGACTACATCCTGTACCTGGAAACCCAAAGATCCAAAAGAAACTCATGTATTAAATGCCGCATGGGTAGTGGTGATGATTCATACAACCAGTGTGCCCCACACACAGGGATGACTTTGGGCTGTAGTTGAGGATTAGAATAGAAAAGTTGAGCACAAGTTGAAATGATGCATGTAAAACTGGCTCTTTCTGAGTCCAGAGACCCTTCTGGTCTTTGCAAATAGCATATAGCAAAAACTGAAAAAATAAAATAAAATAAAACCTGTTAGGAGTAACTGTTTCTAAAAAGAAGAACTGTTTATCCAGAGCACAGGAGCAGGAAGGAGACTTAATTGATTTTACATACCTTTTGAATGTTTGTTAACATATGCATAGTCAAAAAATAAACAATGTTGTTTTTTTTTTTTTTACAGAGAGTATAGCATGGCATAAGCAAAAATTGTAGCATTCTTATGTTTGCCTGAAAACATCTCATCCTGGAAAATCTTTCTGTCACTTGACCTGGCTACTGGGTCTACCACAGTCTGGTTTAAACTAACCTATCCAATCCCACTACCAACTACCCACTTCCTAGGACCGTCTATTCTAGCTACTCCAGTCTCTTAATATGAAAGTTGTCTTTTACTTTTTTGAAAAAAATAATAGTACTCTTTTATAGCTCTACCAATAGAATGAAACCATTTGGGGGCAATAAGTAAATATTTCAAAAAACTAAAAACCCCAAACCAAACACACACACACACACACACACACACACACACACACACACGCAACTTGTCTTCTACTATCTTTGTTCTGAAGCATTGCTTTTGTGGCTGTACTTAGGAGTGCACTTCTCACCACAACCTGTGCCCCTCATCACCTGTCCTACCCACCTGCTCCTCAGGTCCTGCACAAGGGTCAACTTTTTATCTCTGAAGCGCTCCCAGAGGACTCCAACCCATTTTGCCCGCTAGGCCATTTGTCCGTTTTTCATGCCTTTTCAAACCAGGCGCTGTAGAATCTAAAGGCCTAAAATTAGCATTTTTTCAGCTTAAACCGTTGTATTGAGGGCTTCTGCTTCATTACATTTGCTATGTAACTGCTCGTGAGTAGATGGTGCTTCCCTAAAGGTCAGTGACTGTGACCTACTTCTCCAAATTCTCCAAGTGAATATAGAAGGCTCCTAGTAAATATTAATTGATTAATTGAAAGCTATACACTAAAAACTTTTATTAGCATACACACATACAAAATCAAAAGACCCACGCTTTCATTCATCTAGCTGCATAAATCGTTCACTGTGTTTCTGTAATCTTTTCAAAGAGCTAGTATAGTCAATTTCCAATTATCTGTGTCAGTGGGGAACAGGAATAGTCTGAATAATGAAACCCACAAATAATCTATACATTTAATTTTAGTGGTTGCTTCCAGCCAGTATGAAAATTTCCCACTGTGAATGTCACAGTTCTTCCTGTCCTGACTCTCTCTCTGACAGGGGCAAATATTGCCAACAGGTATCCTCGGCAGGAAGAAGCAGCAGCCAGGGTTCAGAGGATCTGCAGACTGGCCCATCATGGCTAATCAGAGCTCAGATAATGAAATCTGACTCTGCATCACAGGAGGCATTGCCTAGTGCAGTGACAAAGGACAAAATGGAATTGTAGGACCTCAGCCCAAATTCCCTCTCATAACAACACCCTGACCTTTCATGGTCACCAGCTATATGTGACCCTTAACTAAATCAGCCAACTGTGTTGCTGTTGCCTCATTCTGGGCCCTGGAGCAAAGACCCATGGGGAAAATAATACAAGAATCACACTATGTAGTGCCAAATCTGCTTCATTTAGTTAGCAAATATTATTGAACACATACTATGACATGTGGCAGTTATACATATATATGTATATGTGTGGATCAATAGATAGAGGGTGTATACATGTTATACATATATGCAAAGCAATTACTGTTCCTTTGAAATATTAGATACACTCAAAAAGAATAAACCTGAACCATTTCATATGGCCACCACTTACCAGAATCTTGAATGCAAAAGACTCTAGGTTCTACTCATTTCAGGTGACTTTCTTTAATGGTAACCAAAAGACAATTTGTTGTTTGTTTGTTTTTTTATCTATACTTCCAAGTTCATATACTTTAAGAATATATCATGATTAATTTATTTCCTTTAGTCTCTCTTGAGTTGGGAACCAATTGAAACTGAAGTTGTCAACAAGTGGTCCTAGAGCTGACCTTGTCCCTGGAAGTGTTTGACTCTCCCAATGCAGGTGGTCACCAGTTCATCAGGGTCTCCTCTACCCCCAGATCTCCCAGACAGCGAGGGCACAAGTCAATTACTTTCATCACCTGACACCTGACCTCTCCACCAATTTACATCATCTACCTGGCTTCTCTAGGCATTTACATCTACAGTCTGTGGTCTACTGTACTGTCTAAATTGCAGCAAAAAATATCTTCCAACCCACAGCTTTTCTTACAACGGGTCTTTGAAATGCTTTCTACAAAGAGATGGGGTTTATGTTTTTCCTCTTGTATTTGGCCACGTCCATTGACTGTAGTACAAATGATATTATGTAACCTCCAAGGCTAGAGGTTTATGAGGTGCTGGAGCTCACACCAGCTCTTGAGAGTCGATTGTGTACGTCTCTTCCCAATTCTGTGTTTAGTAGCTTGAAATTAGCCATGGTGGGAGTATTTACTCCATCAAAGTTAGCAAACACTGCCAATCAGGGCTTTTTCTCCCCCAGGTAGCCAATTGTTAAACAGTGGCCAGCACACTGTTTCTCCTGGTTTTCATATGCTCACTCTTTGAGCCAAGCCGCCATACTGTGAGGAAGCCTGAGCAGTTGTGGAGAGGCCCACACAGAGGGAAGTCAAGACCCCTGGTGCTTGCCCCCTACTGAGCTCCCAGCTGGCATCCAGCCACCAACTTGCCAGTCGTGTGACAGAGTCATCCTAAAGCAGATTCTCCAGCTCTCAACTGATGCCACAAGGAACAAAGAACAGCCTTCACCGTGGAACCCTTGTCTGACTGCAGATTCATGAGCCCTTGTCGAGGTTAGGAATGACTTGTTCAACAGCAATAGTGACCAGACCATAGGTGGCTTGGAGTAGAGTAGTTCTACCTTGTATGGGCCCTTTTACATTTGCTCTGCTGGCTTCATTCTTATTTGCTAGTCCCCACAATGCCTCACATCCAACATTAATTCAGGTGTATCTGACTATTTCTTGGCATCAGGGCTGACATCTTCCTCCTCAGAGAATTCCAGGATCTCTTCCCTAACTACTCATGACTGAGCGCATGACAGTTTGAGTCAGAGTACTTCTGCTTCCATTTTCCTGAACCTCTTGCTTTTGCTATTCCTGATTTGAAAGTGCACACTGCCAAAAAGCTGAAACTTAGAGAGTTCCACTGCTGTCACCTGAAATGCATTCTCTCTGGCTTTTGCAAGGGACCTGACATTTTGGACAGACATGGGAAACATCCCTGTTTGGTGCTATCTGAAAAGCCCCCCTACAGTCATAAATTACTGTTGCTACCTTACGTCCCATAACTCACTCTCAGGTGAGCCACCAGGCATGGCTTGAGTTTGTCACCACCAAAATTCATGTTGAAATTTGATCCTCAATGTAGTGGTGTTGGGAGGTGGAGCCTAGTGGGAGACGTTTGGGTGATGGGGGTGAATCCCTCATAAATGATTTGGTGAATTCTCATGGTAGTGAGTTCTCATTCAGCAAGACTGGATAAGTTGATGCAAGAGTTGGTTGTTATAAAGCCTGGACACACTTAGAGTTTTTTTTATCTTTTGCACGTCTTTTTTCTCTTTGGCCTTCTCTGCCATGTTATGATGCAGCTTGAAAGCCCTTACCAGAAGCTAGAGCCAGCCATGTCTTTGAACTTCCTGGTCTGCAGAACTGTGTGCTAAATAACCCCCTTTTCTTTATAAATTATTCCTCCTCAGATACTTTGTTTTAGCAATACAAAACAGACTAAGACACCATCTTTGTAGTGGCAGAACATGGTTTTCTAGTCACCCACTTAATTTCTACCCATGTGTGAGTTACATGAATAAGATTCTGTCCTTGTCTTCAAGGATTGCCATCTACTGTGTGTATGTACTGAGAGAACAGGGGAAAACTCCTCTGTCTGGGCTTCAAAATTTGAATAAGAGTTTACTTGGCAGAAAGGAAGGAAGGAAGTAAAGAAATATTAATTATAATACTTCCATACAGAAGGAAAAAATGAGAGTAGAGACAGGTTTGGAGAAGAGCAAGAATTTGGATGTACTTGGAACAAATAGTGCATAGAGAGTTCAGAAGATGGCTTCGGGTCAAAGTTTGAGCTTTGTTCTATGGACAATGTAGAGTTACTGAAAGTAAGGAAAATATGACATGATCTGGTTTGCATTTTTCTAAAAATAACTCTATTAGAGGAGGAGTGTAAAATGGCTCAAAAGGAGACTTGAATGCAGGAAAAAAGGTCAATCTGAAGGCCATTGCTAGGCAAGAGTCGATGAGGACTAGAAATGGGGAGGTGACAGTTGGAATAGAGGAGAGGCACAGCTTGTGCATCAGACACCAGAACATTTGGTGAGCTCTTGCATCTGGAGGCCACAGAGAGGCTTAGAGGGATTGGAGTGTGTGTAGAGGAGGAGTCATATAACAGCAGTAGCAGCAGCTGCGGTGGGAGACACATATATGACACTTACTATATGCCAGGCATTATTTTAAGGCTTTGCTGTATTGCCATGTAATCCTTAATCCCATGGAATAGATTATTATCATTATTATTATTATCTCAATATTACAGATGAGGAAATTGAGGCACAGTGAGATGAAGTCACTTGCCCAAAGTCACAGAGCTGGGATGTCAAATCAGGTTCTTAGTGATTACCCAGTACTACCTCTCCAGGGAATGAACACAGGGAAGAGAAACCAGAAGGCAGCAATCAAAATATGAAGCAGTGGATCTAGCCACTAGAGTGAGGACCGTGGAAATGAAGAGGAAAGGTCTTTTGAAGGAAGAAACAGAGCTAGGTAACAGGTAAGATTTAAGGGACTGCCAACTTCTGCTTTATTTCCTAGCCCCAGTCTTCCCAGCTTTTCGGGGTTAATAGTCCCAGAACTCCTGCACTAAAGCCAACACTCTTGAGTCAGCACTAAGCAAGTCAAATACCCATCAGTAACTTTGGTTCTGCTACCCAGGATTCTAGTGTGATCCCAGTCCTTGGATCCTGGGTCTCAGCCCCTAGCTCTTCACTGATACCAACCAGACCTGGAGTCAATACTGTGGGGCCAAGGAGCAGCCTTCTCATTCTTCCCTTCTCAGTGGGAAGGGAAATTCACTTGGAATTCCATGCAGACGTAATGCTCTGCGATGGAAACAGGCCTTCATTGACAACTGATCCTCGTTAGTGGCCCTTCCTGCAGAGCCAACTTACAGCCCTATCATTGGCCTTGATCTCATGCCCCACCAAGTGCTCCAGGGCATACATGCCTTTGGTCAGAGTTGGTCCCCAAGCTCTCATGCTTTTCTGCATGAGCCGATCACCTGTCCACACCACTGCCCAACCCTATCCAAAGCCACATACTGGCTGCTATCCAGATGCCCTACTGCTGTGCTCCCTTGACTGATGGGTTCTTGGGAGTTCACCCTTTCTAGAAGTAGGAATGAGACTTATAGGTGCCACCAGACAATGTGCCAGCTAGATCAGCTTTCACCCGCACCTCTCCTATCTTAGGTGACTGTTCTTCGTGCTCTGTCCCCCTCCTGCCCCATCCTGGCTGACCCAATGTTGGTCAAGGACATCAGGCCTCTGGATCAAGCTATGCCAAGCCACAGCTACAGGAAGGAGGAAAGTGACAGCAGAGTCAGAGCTAGCGGCAACATTCCCAGCCTAGGAGGAGGAGTAATAACACTGCAGAGGCGAGTAACAGGATGGGCGTGGAGCCGTTTTGTTCCCTTTCGTCTGGGTGGGTGAGATCCACAGCATCACCACTCATGTTGTGCAGGCAGCTGTGCCCATCACACCATCTGCGTCACAGAATGCCAAGGGACTCACGCAGAGCTTGCATCTGCTTGGGGGTGGGGAGACGAAGATTCAGGATGACTCAAGGGCTGCTACGCAGCGCTGCTCATTCTAGCGTGCCTTTCCAAGGGGGCCAATTTGCCACTGCACAGAGCCCATGAGCTACTGATCTGTGGCCGTTTGTTGGTCATTTGTGCTCACTAACGAGGATCAGTTGTCAATGAAGGCCTGATTTCCATCGCAGAGCATTACGTCTGTATGGAATTCCAAGTGAATTTCCACAAGGCCTAAAGACATAGGACACTTTATTTCAAGACACAGCTTCTACCACACTGAGAATTCTTAAAGCGCTCAGGAAACTGACAGTAAAGGGCTCAGCTTTGTGGCCTCCCAGGAATGGCTATTTTGGGTGTTTCTTAATGCTACTAGGGTTTTGATCTCAACAATGGAAGTCCCATATGGAGAATGGTTATTCCTTTTTATATGCCTTCTTTAGAGCCCTGTCTTTCATCCTGATGGGAGAGTTTAACAGTATCTGGCCAGTCCCAGACTATTCCATACAGCAGCAATTAGCAAGCCAATGCTAATTAGCAATAAGCAAGGTGATAGACTGTGTACATAGGAGTGTGGGTAGATAAATGATAGATAAATAGATAGATAGATAGATAGATAGATACAAAAATATCTATCCAATATGTCAGGCCTCCCCATTTGTGAAAAATAAAAAGGAGTCATATTATAATGGATCCAAGACCCCCTCCAACTTACTCAAGAAGAAAACTATCCCTTATCAAAGTGTCCTCCTGTTATTTCTGGCAACCCACAGAGACTCTGGCTCCCACTTGGACCCCACCATTACAATGCCCCTCAAGGGAGTGTCACAGTCACCCCGTAACAGTCCATGTGTGAGAAACTAACACAGGTACCAAAGATGTTTCCTTGGGATGCTCCCAAAGTTGCCATTCCTCAGCCTACCCAAGGAATGCTTAGTGCTATTCCTCCCCAGCTCTGTGTTACTCATGGCCTCTGAAAGTGATCAGAAACCACTGTGTTCTCCAGAAACTCACTGCTAAAAGTGTGGTCCATGGGCCTGGAACAGCAGCATCACCTGGGAGCTTGGTAGACTTGCCCAGGTCCCACCTCAGAGATTCTCATTTAATGGGTATGGGGTGCAGTCAACTGTCCAGATTTTTAAAAACTCTCTAGGTGATTCTAATGTATAGCCGAGCTTGAGAACCACTGTTCCCACTGCTTCTCAAAATTTTTTATTTTATTTTATTTAGAAAAGAAGGTCTTTCTCTGTCACCCAGGTTAGAATGCAATGGCACAAACATAGCTCACTGCAACCTCAAACTCCTGGGCTCAAGTGATCCTTCCACCTCAGTCTCCCAAAATACTTCTCAAACTTTAATGTGCTGCAACACTACCTGAGGACCCGGTTAAAATACAGATTCTATTTCTGTATTTTAGGTCAATGGTGGGGCCTGGGATTCTGCATTTCTACAAGTTCCAGGGCAGTGCCGATGCTCCTTATGCCCAGACTCTATGTGCTTTGCACAGCAAGAATGTGTGGGATAGTTCTCTCAGCCTCCAGATGTGGACCCTCACCCCAGGGCTTCAAATCCAGTCAGAGGCAGAACAGGGAACAGCCAACACATGGAGTTCTTCCTCCCCCCTCTTTTCTCATCCCTGTTTCCCCAGTTCCAAAACATAAGTATCCCATGAAAACTAAGTACTTGAGTATGAAAAAGGGTGGGTCAGAGGAGTAGAGACTGTATTAATATGTGTGTGGTCTGAAGAAACACTCCAGTGATTATGGCTCAGGGATCTGTCCTGTGTGTGATGTGGATGTGGAATGTGTCGTCAACATGAGCCATGTCTGAGCATCATCTCAACCACCCCTCACCCCCCAAGAATGTGACTATGAGAGAAAGATAGAGAGAGAGGGCTGTCACTAAGATAAAACTTTGTAGTGTTAAAACTGTACTTGCATTTACCTTTAAGATCTCAAGGAAGCTTACAGAAAATTACAAATATGTTTCATAATCCCTAAAGAGATCTTTTAAATAAATCATTCATTAGAAACCAAAAGTTTCAGTTCAAACAAAGTTTGGGATCGGCTAACATGTGATGGATTTGATTGATTGGTTGATTGATTGAATTGGAGTCTCACTCCATCGTCCAGGCTGAAGTGCAGTGGCACGCTCATGGCCACCACAGCCTCGACCTGCTGGGCTCAGACGATCCTTCTGCCTCAGCCTTCCAAGTAGCCGGAACTACAGGCACATGCTACCACGCCTGGCTAATTTTCAATTAATTGTGGAGACAAGGCCTCGCCAAGTTGCCCGGCTGGTATCAAACCCGCAGGCTCGGGCAATCCACTCACCTTGGCTTCCCAAAGTGCTGAGATTACAGACTGAGCCACCAAGGCCAGATTTTGGACACAAACAAAATTAGTACCAGTTTCGTAGCAGCACTGCTAGAAACTGCCCGGAGTACAGAGCTACCAACCTCCCCAGTCAGGTGCTGTTCCTCTTGTCCAGTGACCCTAAAGAAGGGCTGCCATCACTTCTGCACCCACTCTGTGTCCTTTTACCCCATTTCCTCAGATGCCTTCTTTCTGGACTTGCACAAAGTCCCCCAATGCTTCTCTGGCCTCCAGCCCCTCCTCACCACAGTCTGCAGTCAACTTTCCGCGTGCACATCCCTCATCATGTTTGTTCAAACCCGAGCCTTCCTCTGATTCTTCACGGCCCTCAGAATAATCCCCAAGTTCCTTAGCCTGACACTTAAAAGTCCTGTGTGCAATTCCCCCAAATCACCACTTCCCCCCAAATCTCCCTCCCTCCTCTGGATGTGCATGACAAGCCTGGAGTTCAAACCGGCCTCCACCATCTCCCAAATGCCTCCAGACATTAGTCCATTCTGCTTCCTTCACCTGTAATGCCCTCTGTCCTTCCATCTCCTGTTTTGTTCTTTTAAACCTGTCAGAGAGTGTAATCTTTGTTCAGAAAGAGACCGGAATTAGCAGTGAAAAGCAGGAACCAGAGCTCAAGAGGGGTGGACTCTATAACCAAGAGCTTAGACACTTGAAAGTGCAAGGCTCTTGAACTGAATGGATTCCAACGGAATTCTAAGAACTCGTTAATTAGATTGTCAAGCCAGTAGCAGAAGCAGCAAAGAACAGACCGCTGTACATGCTGAGTTCTGCTTCTCAAATGCAAGAATTCAGATACATGTGACCACCTCAAGGCAAAGGCACTGACCAATCAGAAGACAGCACTGATCCAGAATCCTGGAGGCCCCCTGATGGGCTTTTAGCCTTTGGTGGCTGGAGCTTGAAAAGGTGAACTCAGGAAGCTTCCTGTTGGAGTTTGGAGGATTGGGGGTTCTGGGAGTAGGCTAGGAGAACTTGGACGGTGATGGGGACAGGGCCCTCTGGGGCTCAAGACAATGCCAGCCAGTCTTCTTTTTGAAAACTCTCTTCACTTCCACCTCCAGAACTGAGAACATATCTTGCTTTTGCCAGTTTTCTGACAGAGAGAGAGATTGGAATCCTGCCTCTAAACCCAAGAATGGTCCAAACAAGTGTGCTTTGTATTGATGCAGGAAATAGTCTAGAGGAGATGGTTTATAAACACTTAAAACAGGAAGCAACATGGTTTCATTGACAATTTACTGTGTCAGGCTAGCTTCCTATCCAGTTTTCCCATTGGGTACGGGGTTGCTTAATGGCAGGCCACATGTTGTCTTTGGGCTGCGGCCTTTCTGGTCTACCTGTCTGAGTTTCCTTCCTCCCCACCTGCTCCCCTCCCTCCCAGGACCCAGGACCAATGCGGCTCAGAGGCAAGCCTCTTACTTTCTGGAACTCATGATTAGGCTGCTTTTGTTCACAAACTGACCCTGACCTTGTGCCCAAGTTCAGATAATTGCCCTACCCCCCTATGTTTCAGTTGAGGGATATGAGCCTCAGTCCTCAACCTAAACACCTATTCCAGCAAGCTGCCTAGTGCCTGGCTTCCTTGGCCTCTGATCTTACTTCCTTTGTTTGTTCAGCCTCTTCCCCAAATTCAGGAGCCCTCACCTTGAACCCCAGTTTAACTACTAGGGCTCTGCTGAACGACAACCCTTTGGCTGCCAGTCAATGCCAACCACCTTCCTACCGATCTGGATTCTCCTAAATCAGAGCCCTCGATTTGTGCCATCACTGTGGTTGCCTCCTCATGGTGACCTGGGCACTTGCCATTAACCACTTGCCTGGACTTTGGCCATTAAGAAGATGTTTTGTGTGCTCGATCAAAGCTTCTCTCAGCTCCCCTATATGGGTCTTTGCCAGATCACTAGATCCAGGGCCTTCTCTACTCTTCCAGCCCTTTTGTAAGTGACCAGGCCAGTTCTGGCCAAAATCTGGAAGAAGAGAGAGATCAGAAAAATGTGGTTGTCATGGTGTACTAGCTTCAGCAAGGGATCTCCTAAAAGTTTTTAATGAATAAGAATTAAAACAAGTAGCTTCAGTTTTCATTGAATGACTGACTATTGGAAGAGTATTGACTTTTTTAACAGTTTTGTTGAGTGTAACTCATGTATCATACAAATTCATGAGTTAAAGTATATAATTCAATGGCTTTGGCATTTAGAATATTTACAGAGTTGTACAACCATCACCACAATCAATGTTAGAACATCTACCATCCTAAAAAGAAATCCTGTACCCATTAACTGTCACCTTCCAATCCTCCATCCCCTCCAGTCTTCAGAAATCACTAATCTAGTTTTTGTCTCTATAGATTTCCCTGTTCTGGACTTTTCATATGAAGAGAATCATATAGTATATGGTTTTTTGTGAGTGGCTTCTTTTCACTTAGCATAATGTTTTTAAGGGTCATTTACATTGTAGCATATATCAGTACCTTATTCCTTTTTATTGGCAAACAACTTTCATTGTATTGATATACCACCTTTTATTTATCCATTCATCAGCTGATGGACATTTGCCTTATTTCCATTTTCTGGCTATTATGAATAATCTGCTATGAACATTCATGTCCAAGTTTTTGTAGGGGCCTATGTTTTCATTTATCCTAGGTATATTCCTAGGAAGGAATTCCTGAGTCATCTGGTGACTCTGTTTAACCTTGTAAAGAACTTCCAGTCTGTGAAAGAATATTTACTTTTGAATTAAATCAGTCTGAGGGAGCACTCCACTGGTATGCCACAGGGTATGCTGATCTGCCCTGGTTTGTCTTACTGAAAATTCTTAACATAACCCAACTAGTAATATGGAAAGAGGGTGTTTATTAATTCCTATGGTCTTCCTTTTCTTCAATGTCCTTCATCTGCCAAAATCTATGAGGAAAAATTACCCACCTCTTGGACTGTGGTCTCCAGCTATAACTGAACTCACAGCCCTGTGGAACAGGCTTTCTATTTCTCCACAACTGAGTCTCTTCTTCCATTCCCTATCCTACCATGATCCCCTTTTCTTTTCAGAGAGAGTCTTGCTTCCTGACTAGGAAAAATAGAACAGGGAAAAATAGAATACATCAGGCAAAACGTATTCATTCCTATATCCACTCTTTGCCCCTTCCTCTCCATCTCAGTAGATGAGCCCTATATGAAGCTAATCCTACCGTACGGTTCCTGAATCTCTTTTTCTCCATCTTTCTCAGAGTCTTTACCTCACCAAGTATCTTCTCAACGTCCTGAGATTCATAGTCCTAGCTCCCCCTTGTTTCGTTGTTGTTGTTTGTTTGTCTGTTGTTGTTGTTTTATTGCCCTTAAACAAGTTGACGTGTCTGCCATTTAAAAAAAAAAAACACTAGTATTATTTTTAAAGAAGTGTCTTCACACTTATTGGTTCCCTTTTAGCTACTTCTCCATTTCTCTGCTTCCTTTTAGAGTAATGTTAATTGAAAAAGACGTGCAGTCATCTCTCCATATTCTCACTTTCGACTCCTTCTTCGTCCCAATGCCACTGAAATGTTCTGGCAAATATCATCATTGTCCTGTCTTAAGGCCAATGAATGCTCTTCAGCCCTCATTTTAATTGACTTCTCTTTCTCTCGTTTCTTTGTTTTGGTTTTGGTTTAGGGGGAGTTGTTTTTTGTTTTTGTTGGGGTTTTTTAGGGGGTGGTTTAAAGATAGGATCTCCCTCTTTTACACAGGCCGGAGTACAGTGGTGTGATCATAACTCACTGCAGCCTCGAACTCCTGGGCTCAAACAATACTCCCACCTCAGCCTCCCGAGTAGCTAGGACTACAGACACACATCACCATGTCCAGATAATGCTGTTTGTTTGTCTTTGTAGAGACTCCATCTCACTATATGTTGCCTAGGCTGGTCTCAAACTCCTGGCCTCAAGTGATCCTCCTGCCTCAGTCTTCCATAGTGTTTGGGTTGCAGGCAGGCATGACCCACTACACCCAACCCTTCCCAGTCTTCTTGACAGGCCTCCTTCTGCTGCAGGTCTTCCCCTCCCCTCCCTTTCTATCCACTCCTCTCCCCTCTCCTCTCTCTCTCTCCACTAGGAGTTTGCATTCGTCCCCATGGCTTTAAAACTGCCTGTATGTACTCACAACTTTCAAACGTGCATCTCTAAGCCCTACCTCTCCCTCAACTTCAAATTCATATCCATAACTGCCTGCCTAATATCTTCAGTAGAATGATGAAGAGAAACCTCAAACTTTCCAAAAAGAAAACCGTTTCTTCCCACCCTCACCCCGCCAAAAAACATTGACTCCATCCTCAAGCCTTCTCTGTCTCAGCAAATAGTATCACCATCATCCACATGCTTATGCATAGAACATAGGCATATCCTTGATTGCTCTCTTTTTCTCACATGCCTCATCTAATCCACAAATATATTCTATCAGCTAAACCTCCAAAATTCATATCAAATGTGACCATTTCTTCCATTTCGCCTGCTACTTCCCTCATCAAACTACCATTATCTCTTGCCTGGACCACTGTAACAGTGTCCTAATTGGTCTTCCTGCCTCCACTTTTGTCCCCTACAAAACGTTGTCCACATGGCAGCAAGGTTGATATTTCCAAATCATAAATCAGATCATATGATAACTCTGATGAAAATTCTCCGCTGTCTTCCCACCACAACCACAGTAAAAGCCAGACTCTTCAGCAAGGTCAGTAAGATCTTACCCATTCTGCAGGTACCTAGCCAACTCTCTTACATCGTTCCTCACTACCCTCTCCCCTCTTGGTCACTACACTCAGCAGTTCCAGCTTCTCTTGCTCACAAAGGCCAAGCTGATTCTTGTCTTTATGCCTGCCATTCCTTCATCATCTCAGCCTCGTCCCCCAGATTGTTGCATAACTGCCTCCTCTTTCTGTTCTCAGTCAACATGCCTCTCCTGTTTCCCTTACCACCCTAGTTAAAGCAGCCTCGCTGAGTCATTCTCTTTCATGTTACTCTATTTTATCTTCTTTGTGCCACTTGTTGATAAGAAAAGGAGATAACGCTCTCATTTAGCTGATAGTTTAGGCAAATGTCCCATTTTCTTATCATCTATGTGTTTATTACCTGTCTCCCCCCAATCACTACCAGAATATAAGCTCCCCAAGGACTGAGGAGTGTGCCTTGTGTACGTCTATTACTGTCCTTGGCCCATAGGAGGTACTCGGTTTGCTGGATAAATGGATGACTGAATGCATGGGTAGATGGAAGGATGGATGGATGGATGGATGGATAGATGGATGGATGGATAGATGAATGCTGACCTCATAAAGGCTTCATGTCAGCCCCTTCTTTATACTACACACTCTCCCTGAACATTTTCATCCCTCCATATTTGACTATTGTCTCAGGGATGGTGGTCCCCAAATTTGTATCTCTAGTCTACATCTCTCCTGGCCACATGGATGGATATATTCAAATGCCTTCTGGACATCTTTAACCGAATGTCTCACAGTGCCTCAAAATCAAATGCTCATGGTGAAAACTATTTCTCTTCTTAATTGATTATGCCATTATGTTCTCAGGTGCCAAGACCAAGATTCTGAGCATCAACCCTCACTCCTTCCTCCCAAACGTTAGCAAGACCTATATACATCTTTCCATCCACACCACCTTGCTTTACCACCACCGCATCAGTCCTGAACAGGAACACTGTAATAGTTCCACTCCTAGCCGGGCTCGGTGGCTCAGCCTGTAATCCCGCGCCTTTGGGAGGCTGAGGTGAGTGGATTGCCTGAGCCCGCGGGTTCGAGACCCGCCTGGGCAAGTGAGACCTCATCTCTACAATAAATCAAAAAAAATTAGCCGGACGTGGTAGCACGTGCCTGTAATTCCAGCTACTTGGAAGGCTGAGGTGGAAGGATCGCCGGAGCCCAGCAGGTCGAGGCTGCGGTGGCCGGGAGCAGCCACTGCACTCCAGTCTGGGCGACAGAGTGAGACTCCAACTCAAAAAAAAAAAAAAATAGTTCCACTCCTTTCTCTACCTGTAGGCATGTACTTTGCGCCCAGTCCCCTTCACCCACAGCCTACTTGGTGTTTCTTCCACTAACATCTATGTCTATCATTCCCCTTGTAAGCCTCTTTGATGGTTCCTTGTTGCAATGAGGATGTCCAAAGTCCTCAGCCTTTATTCATCTGGCCCTGCCATCCCCTAAGCACTTACAGGACTCACAATGTGCCATACTCTCTCTGGCCTCTGAGCCTTTACTCTCTTCCTGAAACACTTAATGCATCCTACACTTTCTGTTCTCTTACTTTGTATGCAGGATTTATTGGGTGTCACCCCAGCAGGGGAGCCTTCCCTGATGCTCCATTCCTCATGCAGATCTGGACTGGGGACCTCTTCTACCTGCTACCATAAAACCCAGTGCCTGTTTTATTGCACCCAATGTACTGCAACCTATTTGCCTTTGACGTGTCTGTGAGCTCTCTGAAGGTAGTGACAGAGTCTTAAACATCTCTAAACCCTCAATGTCGAGAACAGAGCTGACACAGAAAAGGCATTCAAATGTGTGTAGATTGATGGGTGGAAACTTGTGGGAGTACAGCATATATTTTGGAAAACCTAATAAGGGCTCCAGGCATTTTTGACAGGATAGAGTGATGAACTGGGTTTAACAAGATAGAATTTAATTGGAACAAATGTAAGGTTCTGCCCTTGGGTCCAAAAGGCACAGGTGTGGGAAGAGAGAGCGTCATGTGGTTGCAGTTTATATGAAAAGCCTGGGGAGTTAGAGTTGTCAGTAAGCTCGGCACAGGTCAATAGTGTGATCTGACTGCCAAAAAAATTAACGCAATCTTCACTTGCACTAAATGCATAGTTTCTAGAATGAGAGAAGTGATACATGCAGTCCAATCTGACCTACCGTAGTTCTGGGTTCATTCTGAGCTTCACACTTCAGGGTCCAGACTGTAATAGGCACTGAGGGAAAAGACCAGATGGTGAGGGGACATCAGAAAAATGAAACAAGAAACAGGGGGAGGACCAGAGTCTGTTTAGCCTCAGAAAGCATCTGAGTCCAATGCTAGTCATCTTCAGACATTCAAATGTGTAGCCTACTTTAAGGAATTATTTTTTAAAATTTTTATTTATTATTATTATTTGTCTAGCTTGGTTGTCCATACTAGAGTACAGTGGCAAAATCATGGCTCACTGTGGTCTCAAATTCCTGGGCTCAAGTGATCCTCCCACCTCTGCTTCCCAAGTAGCTGCGTTACAGGCATGCGCTATCATGCCTAAATTTGTTTTCTGTTTTGTTTTGTTTTTTTGGTCAGGGTCTCACTCTGTTCCCCAGGCTGGAGTGCAGTGGCATAATCTCAACTCACCACAGCTTCCAATTCCTGGACTTAGGCAATCCTCCTGTATAAGCCTTCTTAGCAGCTGGGACTAGAAGTGTGCACCCCCACATCTGACTTTTTTTTTTAAATATAGAAACGAGTTCTCGTTGTGTTGCCCAGGATGGTCTCAAACTCCAGGAACAAGTAATCCTCCCATCTCCACCTCCCAAAGTGCTAGGATTATAGGCGTGAGCCACCACAGCCAGCCTATTATTTTCTAATCCATAGGGCTTTTCAAAAATGGACAGGCAGAGATCTCCTGTCAATGGTCACATCTCAAACTGCAACAGAATCATCCTTTCAAAATGTATATCTGATGATGTCCCACATACAATCTCCATATGCCACACACCCCACCCCTATCTACTCAACCCCTACCCAAACCTCTTCTTAAAACCTTTCTAAGGCTACCTTGGACTTTCCTATGTACTTTGCCTTACTGGCTTCCAAGCTGCTTGCTACACACACAGCTCTGGCAGTGCCCACCTTTCTAGTGTGAGGACCATCTCAGACATGGCCTCCATTGCACCCATGTGTGAGAGCTATAGCAGAATCAGCTCTCAAGCCAACCCAACCTGACTGTGGAGTCTGTGGCTCCTCCCACCACTTACAGGCTCAGAGATAGCACTGCACCTCAGGCTGTGGCTTCCCTGGGTCAGCTGGAGGGGTCTCTGTGCACACAGCCCAGGAGTGCTAGAGAGTTACCACTCTGTGAGGTCTACTTTGACCAAAGGGAGACAGAGGTGCCAAGAAGCCAGCACATCAATGCATCCTCCTCTTTTCCTGATGGACCACTCTGTGTGCCATAATTTCATATGGCCCAGCTAAGCAACTCACTATGAGATCTCACGAAGCTGTAGCCAGCTCCTTAATGCACCACTATGTATTTCTTTTTCTCCATCCTTGACTGACTTCCTTTTGACTCTCTTTTGCTGCCCTGGAATTGTACTCCCTCCCTTCTAATAAGATAGTAGCATATTTTAAAAACCCCTTCTAAGGCCTTCCAACATCCTTAGGACACAAAAGCACGTGTCTCCACCCAGTCTCTAAGGTTTTGCCCATTCTGACCTCTCCTCCTCTCTGTTCTCCATTCCTTCCTCTCTCCTCACTCCCTCTAGAAACCACTCACCAAACTCTGCTGCCTTGAGACTTTTGCCCAGACAGTTCTCTTGGCCTGGAATCTTCTTCCCTCCCTTCTCTTACCTAGTTAATGCCTTTGCACCTTTCACCTTTGAACCCCTCCCAGCACACCCCAACCTACTACCAGTGTTTGGCACATCTGGATATTTTGTGAGTAAATGTATAACATTTACTTGACATTTCATTATGCCATGTGTCACTGAGTCTTATTTTTCAATTAGGAAAGTGTGTTGGTACACATTGTGTCGTGTAATACAGGTCAAATCCCAGCAGAAGAAAATACACAAATAATTTCATTATACCAGCATTCTGTTGTATCAAATAGTTTGAAATAAGGAGACAATAGGTGTGGGACTTTGAGATCCTACTTATGAAGGAAGTCTGTTGTAACCTCTTTTGTGAATTTGACCTGCATGCGCTTTAATGAATTTTTAAACTATTCTCCTTCAGGCTGCCAATTACAGTCAATTTTCACTCATCTAAAAATCATAAACAGTAAATTAAGTTGAACATGACTCATTTAATACTTCCCTGTGGGCTTTCCACTTTTCCCTCCCCAAACTTAAGAAGACCCTATCGAATTTGGAAGTATGAAATTTCAGGCCATTTACTCAGAGGAGTACAATAAATTTTCACTTTTTAAACTGAACATCCTTTCTATGCTAAGCCCCCATTTTTTCCTGTAGCTGAAAACTTAATCTTACCAGAACATGGTGAACTCAGTTAAGTTAAGGTTCTTTTCTGCCCTCAACCTGGTTCCCTGTTGTGGCATTTAAGTTCTGGCCCTCCATTCTCATTAGAGGTTCAAGATAGAACATTCTGTCAAATCCTCAAGCATGGTCATCCCTCCATGCTGACATCTGTTGAGGTACCTCGCCACTGTTTCTGATCTTGGTTGCGGCCTGGTATCAGCAAGGATTGGGTTCCACTGCAAATGATTGCTGTTCTGATCTAACAGTGAGTTAAGCCAGTGGTCCTCAATGTCTGGTCCCCAGATCAGCAGCATCAGTATCACCTGGGTACTTGCTAGAAATGAAAATTCTCAGGCCCACCACAGACTACAGAAATAGAACGAACCATCTGTACTCAAGCAAGCTTTCCAGGTGATTCTGGTACATATTTCAATGTGGAAATTTATTTTTTTCACAGACCATGAAGTCCAGAAGTTAGTGAGCACCACTTGATGACATCATGGCCCCTCCTAGCTACAGTAAAAGCTGGGGAAACGCCACCCACTCTTTTAGCCCCTGTGGTAGAAGACGGCAAAGCAAACAAGGGTGGCTGTGGCCATTGAGTCTGCCAACTATCAATTTCGGCCCAAAGCTGTTGTGCTTTGCATGGCAGTGTTCTCTTTGCATGATGATGAGCTTTCAGGTTCACCAACACCCCTTTCTCTGCTACCTGCCGCTTACTCTTGGGGTGGTGAGACTTCTGCTGCTCTCACCTTGATGGCTCAGGGAAACCAGGAACTTGGTTTCTCTTCTCCGTTGCCCAAACTCTTTCTCCAGTTATTTCTGCATCATGCAATGGACTGTTTCTGCAAGGCAGCTGTCCCCTCTATGCTCAGGTGTTGAAACTTATTGGAGAGCTCCGTCACCCCCTTCCTTCAGCAATGGAGGAGAAGGAGGGTTGTGGAAAGACAGGATACACACTAGCACTTCCCTTGTTGCTGAACAAATCATCTTCTCCCACATCCCAGGCAGAATTCCCTCTTTCAAAATTTCATTTGCCGGGCTCGGTGGCTCAGCCTTAATCCCGCACCTTGGGAGGCTGAGGTGAGTGGATTGCCTGAGCCCGCGGGTTCGAGACCTGCCTGGGCAACTTGGCGAGACCTCATCTCTACAATAAATCAAAAAATTAGCCGGGCATGGTAGCACGTGCCTGTAGTTACAGCTACTTGGAA